>JABWTJ010000911.1:0-216226 GCA_016801875.1 Solanum sitiens | reverse complement strand
TAGTTGATCAACGCCTTAAAATCAATAACTCATGGTGATTTTACAAAATAAAAACCTTATTTCAGTAATAAGATTCAATTCAATTAAATTAACCAGGTGAATTAGTATGTAATTGAGTTCATATTTACTTTTTTCTATTACATAAAAGATAAAATGTAAATAAAAATGGAATCAAACAAAAATGTCAAATCTAGACCATATCTTTTTTTCTTTCTTCCAAATTTATGCTTCAAAAAATAAAAGATATGTAAAACTTTTTAACATTCCAATAAACGAATTTTTTCCAAAAATCCCACGTGGACCTTTTGTCACGTGACTCCTCCTACAACATTCTCCACGTGTCCAAATCTAACGGTGAAACTCACGTGATATCCATCTCACCAGAAAAAACCCCATTGACCCGATTTGATCAATATCTGTAACAAAATCTACTTTTCTAATTTACAAAATAATCCAATTACTTTTCATAATTATAAAACAACCCCCTAAAATTTCTCATCACTTACATTTTATACCCCCAATAAATTTTTACTTAAACTGATTCACTCGACGTTCACTCTACGCAGACCAGTTCCTTTTTCCTTCTTTTTCTCTTCTGTAAGAACTCACACCCCATGGACACCATGACTAGTCCTTCTGCTTCATCTCGCAAGGTTTGTTTTTATGTCTATTTGTTAAAAAAATTTGAATCTTTTATGAATTATATGAACTTTTTTTTAGTTTTGGTAAAATGGGGTTGTTGATTGAGTTGAAATGTAGTAGGTTTTGAGCAAGATCGCTTGTAATCGGTTGCAAAAGGAGCTAATGGAATGGCAGGTTAATCCCCCTGCTGGATTTAAACATAAAGTTACTGATAATCTTCAGAGGTATATAGTTTTTTTTTTTATGAAATTGATTTTTGTGTTGAATTTCAAGAAAAGGGTAGATTGGAAAAAGGAAAAAGATTTCAGCTTTATTTTTTTTTTTTCATGAATTGTTTGGATTTTGTGTGGTAGATGGATTATTGAAGTGAATGGGGCACCAGGAACTTTGTATGCTAATGAGATGTATCAGCTTCAGGTTGATTTTCCTGAGCATTACCCTATGGAAGCCCCTCAAGTGAGTTTTGCTCTTTTTTTCAAGTGTAATTTGTGAAGAAATTTTGTCTTGCTGTTGTTGTAGCTTAATTTTAGGATCAAAATTTTGTGTGGTTGAAGATATAAGAAGTAGATATTTTCAGTTACTATATTAAGAAATTTCTGGGCTTTGTCAGTATGGTGAAGTGCAACATTCATTTAAAAAGGGAATACTTGAGAGAATTCTTTATTGCTATAATAAACTAATAGAAATATACTTTAATATATATGTGTGTTTTTGTGTTGGTTTAACAGCTTTAAATACTCCAATGGGTAGTCTGATTTCTGTTGTCGTATGTTTGGAATGCAAAATATTAGTTTGCTTGTTTGATATAGTAATTTTCTTCTTTAAAAGTTTATTTTATCTCTTGACTTGACAGGTTGTTTTTATCCATCCAGCTCCATCGCATCCTCACATTTATAGCAATGGACATATCTGTTTAGGTTTGTTTTCCCATCCTATGCGAAACATTTGTTGGCTCATTTGGTCTTAATTGCTTACTACGATGCAATAGCGTAAAGTAATCTATGTGGCACTTGAATACGTAAGGAACAAAAACGGCATATATCTTATGACTGTACAACATGAGATGAGTGAGAACTGAGAAGCATTTTCTCCCTATTTCCTCAGCATGGCCGTTTCACAACGGTATCGTACCAATTCAAGATACCGTTTTCTTTTTTTTTTTTTGGTCATAAAAAACAACGGTATCTTGAATTGGTACGATTATTTGATTGCAATTGTGCCAAGTGTTTTGCTGTTGCCCCTGTTGCCCCTGTTGCTTCCTTGATTATGGTTCTCTGTTTTTCTTTTGTTCCGTGTACTAGTATGTTGCTTCTCAACAAGCAAGTTGTGTAAAGATGGAATCTAGCCTATATATGGTTATTTTGATTTGGCTGTATGGTCTTGTGGTGCATTCTTTCGTTTGTGTATGTGTCTGTTGTACTCATGTTTGTGGAAATGAATATGAAAATAAATTAGCGTTTAACATCTCCTGGATATTTTGAAGCTTAAATTTGACCCGCTTGGTCAAATCTAAGATTCCTATTTTACACATAATGACACTCCTTTGTAAGAATGACATACCATTTTTAAGACCACCAGATTCATAAGGTACTTTTGGTATGTTATACACACCTTCAACTTTGTGGTCAGTCAATCTAAGATACATAAAATGAACCGGAGGAAGTAGTATATTATAGAGCCAATTCTACAATTATTCTAATACTAGTTTTCTTGTTTCCTGGTAATATTCTTGTACCGTGGAGAATTCCTCTTAAACTATATATCATAATCATATGTTAAATTCTCTTCACAAGTTTATAAAGTAATCCCGAGTAAGTGGAGATGGGTAGAAAAACCCAGGTCTATTATCGACTGAGTTTCGAATTGTGCACTACTTGGCCCTTGGGGTTTTTTGGCTATAAAAAAAGGTAATCCTGGGGTTCATGAATTGCTGCAATAACTCTTCTATTTTAGCATGTTTAGGAGTCGACGGATTCTTGTATTCCCAATTCCATGACTAGATCATCCCTCTACATGTTGGCATCATTTAGCTCAAGGTTATAAACTATTATGTTGTGTGCTTGGCATCATCCTCTTGTTCTCTTCACGTTGTTATACTTTGTTCTTATTTATCTTTTATTGTGAGAAGGGTGTGGGGCGTGGTGTGGTGGTCATTGGGGGCCTGAATTTTTCTAGCTAGTGGTCACTAGTATGGCTAGTAACCTTTGTTGCTGATACTGCCATGTTATTTAGGTAGCACCTCTGTAACATGCTCTGTTGGAAGAGGTGTCAGGTGGTGCTGTAGATACTGATTTTGCATAGACCAGACTGATGTAGTGCGTATGAGCAGAATGTGTACCATTATTTCAATCACATGTTTGTGCATACTGAGTTGTCAGGTCTTCTTGTATAATTGTATATGTTGGTGGGGAATAGACTCTTTAGTCATCATCATATACATTGGCTCCTCTGGAATGTCTAGCTCTTTGGTTTGGAGCCACAACCCACAAGCTAGATCTTATACTTTCAGATAAATACAAACTTACTGCGTTGAACAGAAATACGAGCATGTTATGATCTTAAACTGATCTATATCTGTCATTTCTACTCAAGAGGAGTATGACTTATTTGTAGCATGCCACCCGCTTCTCCAACTAACAGACTTATGTATTATATGGTTAAAATTACTCTGTATGATGTCTATTTATGCGCTGCACAGGATTCTGGTTATTGTGTTGTCATAATATGCTAACACCCCAACCGAAAAAATGTGTAATAATATTTATGATTCAGTATTGACTGTTGTGTTGCTGCTTGTTGGTTGCAGATATCCTGTATGATTCATGGTCCCCTGCCATGACTGTAAGTTCCATCTGCATCAGCATTCTCTCAATGCTGTCTAGCTCAACTGTGAAGGTTCGTTAGCATTACATTTAATTGAATTTTACATTTGTCATGGACTTTTAACCCTTTGAGATCAAGACCTCATATTTACCTTGCCTGTTTTGGGATTTTAACAGCAACGTCCTGCGGACAATGATCGCTATGTGAAGAACTGCAAAAACGGCAGGTCTCCCAAGGAGACAAGATGGTGGTTTCATGACGATAAAGTGTAGTAACATTATCTACACATATTGCAACAAGTAGTGACTCCAACTCCCATACCAACTGAGAAGTTCTCTTTTCCCTCCCAAAAAGCAACGAGAATTTGGTTTATAAAACAAATAGTAATAGAAGAACAACTGACATTCTGAATTTGCCAGTTTGCATTGTATGCTGAGCAAAATTTTAAAGCTACTGCTATAAAGCAGCCTTTACTTGTATAGCAGTGTTAGTGCTTCTGGTTGAATGTGATACAGAAGCATAGGTTGGAAAATTGTGTTTTATGCTATAATAGCTGTGGCCTACCCAGCCCTTTTATCATCCACCTTAGCGTGCGATGTACCTATGTATCTAACTTTGCTTTGCTTGATTAAAAGTTGGAGTTCTACTATGAAACTGTATATGACTTTCCAGTGCCTGATTCTCTGCAGATGAAATACAAGCTAGCTTACAACCTTTGTGGTCATTTTCTGAATGTAACTGCAACACTTTATCATCATTGCCTGGTGTTGAACCAAAAACTTTTAGTGTCATTTCGATAAAAACCTCTGTACCTGTACGAGGTAAGGCTGTAAGGTCCCCCTCAGAATCCGCTTATGGGACTACACTTGGGTTTTGTTGTTGTTGCCTTTAGGTGTTGAGCCAAAAGCTCAAAACTCTAAATTTGGTAGATTATTTATATTCAGTATAAGTACAAAACTATGTTTAAGTATTAAGATTTATGTTCCAAATTAGCTTTTATACCATTCTATGTTGTATCGTTTTAGATAATGCAAATTCTTCACATAACTAGTACTGATTATATATTTCACCAGAGAACAACTACATAATTAGATATAGGCGATATATTACAATGAATTTAAATGATGCATCAAGCTCTTATTAAAAATCAGGAGTCACTAGTATTTCCTATCCTAAAAATCTGTAGTTTTTCATCCTTATAATCAAGATCGAGAATATTTGGTAGGTTAAAGTATTTTCTCGATTTTTTTTTTTTTAAGAAGAGGAAAGTGACTTTTTCTAATGTACATATGAAATATAAGTTTTATAAATGATTCATTGTCTCTTCTCCACCCTTTTCAATGTCCCGAATGCACTTTTTATCCCATCTCAGATCAATACTTAGTTATTCTTCAAGAATATATTTTTTCGAACACACCCTCTTTTCTATTAGGTATATAAAACTCCGACTAAATTTCGATGATAGCTAAATTTCTAATTAGTGGAAATCCCCGAAATTTTTAAGCCAGCTGCAAAAGGGCTCTTGTTTTTCTGGAATAGAAGAATCAAGAATGGTGATACGGCGCTATAATCCCATAGCCATGTTATCCTCCTCCGTCTTCACCCCATTTCCCCGGCAGCAGTTTTACAGATGCCCTTTTCCAATATTCACTCAATCTCTGCAACCCCACATACTTCTTTCTACCACTCTCCCTAGACATTTCACCCTTAAATTCTATTCTAACACTGCTCAAACCTCCACTCCTGGTACCCCTGATGAACTGCAGCATCAGCTATCGAACTCTAAACAAGTAAAGTTTCTATCTTTCTCTTTCTTGATTTCTGTTTTTAACTTTCTGAGCTGGTGCTAGTGTGAATTAATTCCTTTTTCCCTTTGTTTTAGTCCCCTTTGAAACCAGGTTTGTATCTTGTGGGAACCCCAATTGGCAATCTTGAAGATATTACCCTCAGGTAAATCACTTGGATGCTTTATAGTAGCTAGTACAGATCCACCCTGCCCCTTTGGCCTGAACTATACATATAGCTGAGTAAACGCACGAAGACACACGTTGTTTGGTAGAGTGTATACGAATAGTACTGAGAGTGTATACGAATAGTACTGAATAGACTGTATTAGTATTAGTAATGTTTGAGATTAGTTATACAGTATCTAGTATACATTATTCACTGTTTGGTTTGGTGTACTAAGGGAAGTTGTGTCTTTAACCATGTTTATCCATGTATAATGTATTAATAGTCCTTGTTAGTTATACACCCTACAATATTGTATAGGGTGTTCATACATATAATGAAAATCGTACCAAATAAAGGATTGAATTATACCATGACTAATATATATATAATGTCTTTTTTGATATGTTCTGCCAAACGACCCCTAAGTTCAAAACTAATATCACAAGGTGGAAGAATAGCATTACACCTGTAAAGTTTTGTGGATGTTATATATCAACTACTATTGTATCTCAATCTTGAGCTAGTCGAGGGTCTGCTATATGAATGAATCGTGAGGTTCTGTTCACTTGGACCTAGTTTCATTCTAATATGAGTTTTTTAACTTTAGAGGTTCTCTGTATGTGTTGGATAAAAGTATAAGACATTATAGTTGAAGGATTTGAATTGTATTTAGAATAAGTTCGTGAACATTAAATGTATTTGCCTCTGCTTAGGAATGGATTAATTATTGGTGTTTTAGAAGCTCTAATCTTGAATCTGGACGTCAAGATTTTTCTTTCTTCTATATTGGCTTTTTGGTGAATTTTTCGATGCTTACAGGGCTTTGCGGGTCTTGAAATCAGCAGATGTGATTCTTTCAGAAGATACAAGGCATTCTGGAAAATTGCTGCACTATTACAACATTAAAACTCCTCTTGTAAGTCACTTTTGGGTTATGCTTGGTGCTTTTCTTAGAGTGCTTGTTTCTGTCAAGGAGTAAACTTGAGGTTTCAGCTCAGTTATCACAAGTTTAACGAGTCTCAAAGAGCACAAGTGGTGCTGAGGAAATTACAAGATGGTGAAATTGTTGCCCTGATCAGTGATGCTGGCACACCAGGCATCAGTGACCCTGGAATGGAACTGGTGAGCAAGTAAATCCTTGATAATGAGCTTATGTATCATTCGATTCTTACTTCCAATTGTGTTGAATATCATTCAATCTTATGTATCATTAGTAGTTGTTTCTGTACCATTAGAACCATGATTGTGACATACAGTGCGGAATATTTTGACCTGAACAGTCTCTATATATTTGCGGAAAGTGCAGTAATTAGGTTCTCAGGCTTCACGTCCCACCTCTTGTCTATTGAAAGATATGCTTGTGAAATATTTTTTAAATTGTAGGCTAAGCTGTGCGCGGATAAAAATATACCTGTTGTTCCCATCCCTGGGCCTTCTGCTGTGGTAACTGCTCTTTCAGCCTCTGGCTTACCTACAAACGAGTTCTCATTTGGTAATGCTCTGATACACTGTGTTTTTTAGTTTCTAAATTTCAAGATATTGAGTGAAATATAGGTAAAATTGATTCATATGTTGTCTCATTATGCAGTTGGTTTTCTTCCAAAACATAATTCTTCGAGGAAGGAAAGGCTGATACTTTCAGCAAATGAATCAGCCACACAAATCTTCTTCATTCCACCTCACAAGCTTTCTCAATTTCTTGAAGAGGCTGCTGCTATATTTGGTGAGAGTAGGTAAATCTCTTTTGTTCATGGTTTTATACTCAACTGTAGTATGCACAAATCTAAGAGTGCCCCTGACACTCCTTGTATCAAATAAGAACTGACACTTACACTTAAATATCCTCATCATATCTTGGTTAGCTGCATGGCATGGAAATCAGTGGTTGCAATTGTTTCATTCCTCTTTGCTAAATTTTAGAAATTTGCTGTAGTAATTTTGCTTCCTTAAGTTGGCGGAGGGACCTCAACATGCAGTGGAGAGGGTGTAAACATTTCCCCACCCTCCACTGAGCTCCCCCTTTCCCCCTTCTCACAAAAATATAAAAGTCAATTAGGGAAGAAGAATTCATTCTTCCGCTTTTACAATTCAGTTACTTTCACATGTTACTATTTTACATTTTGTGCTTCAATGTAGGCAGTGTGTCATGGCTCGGGAGATGACCAAAGTTCATGAGGAGGTAAGTTTATGTTTAAGCTTTCTATCCCAGGAAGTTTCCATTTTTCCATTATCATGTTTGTTATATCTAGAAGCTAGTGCATAAGAAACTATCTAAACTGGGAGAGGAATAAGTGAGCTCAGAGATATTTCGAAGAGGGGTAGACAGTAATATTTGTTTCTTCTGGAAGAATACCGGGTTGGGTTTTCCTCTCTGTGTATTGATGTTTCAACACTATAAAATAGTTCATATGTTGGTTAAGCTTTCGTGTATTCCGGTATACTCTCTTGTTGTATGTCAGCACTGTCTCGTATAGTTAGTAAGATTGATTTGAATTATTAAAAAAAGTAGCTACCTACACAGTAAACAGAATTTTATAAGATACAGAAAGGGGGCGGCACACTCTCCTCAAGAAAGAAACTAATCTCATTATAGACATAAAAAATTGATCATCTCACTGACCAGTCTACCAGTCATTCATGCATCATAACTATACTACGCATTTGAGACTTTGTGGATTGAGTACACACACATCTTCCTACGCTGAATTAATGGTCTGATGTTTAGATTAGTGAAGCATCTTCACATGTAACGCTGCAACCTTGTTAGTGATTTTAAAAATCTTTTTGAGCTGTTCAATTGACAAGAAGTGACTCATTCCAAAAGGACAAAGGGAAGAAATCAATCACTATTGTACTTACCGCATGTTATTCCTGGTGTCTTAACTTAAGTATTGTTATTCAAATTGATTAGTTCTGGCGTGGCACCATTGACAAAGCAAAAGAGGCATTCTTGGCGCACCAACCGAAGGGTGAAATTACTTTCTTGATTGAAGGCAAATCGACCAGTATAGATGAGGGCCCATCAGAGTCCCAGCTGGAGAACGAGTTGAGAGAGCTGATTGCGGAGGGACATTCTCTTTCAATGGTAGTTAATTTTTCCCAATGTGCAGATTTTGTTTCTTCAGATCTTACTCTGTAGAGAAATCAAAATTTTTCGGAGCGTTTACATAGTGTTAGAATAGGATTATATATACCTATTCAAACACATAGTTTAGTTAGGATTAATAGTTATCACACTTACCTTGAGAATCTCTTAATTCGAAGTTGTTCAGAGAGACTTAAGGAGTTAATACATACTTATTTTGTTCAACTTTCTTAAATTTATTTGGGCATTCAGATTTCTGGTAAAGGTTTGGAAGGTTTTTTGCTGGCTCTCTTCTTCTAGGTTGTGTAGGATTATAGTCCATCGAGTTTCCAATATCTTATAAATATATCTGAGAACAAAAAACCCACACATGAGGACTAGTCGAGTTTTAATACATTGAGTAGGCACCTTGGATATTACTGAAAAGATCCGTTCCGCATAAAAATAACTTTTCCGGAGATGTAATGGAATTCTTATGGGTCAGCCATATTGTTAGACTTTCATTTTGTTCTATAAGCATGATTTTTCTTTCTAGTTTGCCTTACTTCTATATTTTTATACCATACAAAATTTCAGTACCTTTGAAGTATGATCCTGTATTGATTTAAAATCTATTGAGGAGGCACCTTCGATATTACTGAAAAGATCCTTCTATTATATCTTTATAAATAACTTTTCTGGAGATGTTAATAAAATTCTCTTGGTCGCCAAACATTGATACTTACTTTTTGTTTTCTAAGCATGATTTTTGTTTCTACTTTGCCTTGTTTCTACTTTCTTATACTAATCGAAATTTCAGTAACTTATGGTCTTGTTTAATAAGTAACTCTCCACCTACCATCCCATTCTCTTGGTGTTTACTTTAGTTATTTTACCATCAAAATTTGGTGGTTAATTCCATGAAAGAACCATGTCTGCAAATTCACTTGCTTAAAGATTCAGAAGCTGTGTCACATCAATTTGTTGTAAATCCTATTTTTTTTACTCACTTTCGTGGTTAACTTGATTAAATCAAAACACCTTTCAAGTAAATATGTAAATGATATTGCTGTTATATGGAAAATTTATCTCAAAACACCTCTCTGATCTCTCATTTTACTGATGATTTAAGTCTATAGTTAGCAGAGCAGTTTTGCTGCTCAGGCTTGTGCTCATCGTTTTATATTCTTTTCTTCAAAGAGGAAACTAAATATCATTAAGTGGATGTAACTAGAATGATATAGATATATACTTGACAATGATACTGGATCTTACAATATTTAGCAACAAATTGATGGGCATGGCTGAGTTTACCTAATAACGCTCTGTAACAGTTCATTGAGATGCAACTTGTAGTTAGGTGATATTTACATAGCAGAAGTTTTTCATTGCGACACTTAAGTCTTTGTATGATTTGAATCTTGATCCTCACTACCTAAAATATATCATTTGATCACAGGCAGTCAAGTTGGTAGCAAGTGGAAAGTTGATGAAGCGGAAAGCAATATATTCTCTTGCATTGAGGAAATTCGGAGGACAATTAGAATCAGAGGATGACTAGACTAACTCTATCCGGTTAGTATCTTGTCTGTCTGTTACCTTCTCTCTCCCAACCACTACCCCACCATCCTCCCAAAATTAAGAAAACGGAAAGATAACTCTGTTGCTTTCATTGTAATTTAAGTAACAACTTATGTTTATGGTTGCTTTGATATTGACCAGTTTGATATTTTCTCCAACTGCTTTGATTTGGAAAGAGGTTTTCCGCTATCTTCCATGTCCGTATGATTACCAGAGTGCAAGTTAAGGCAAATGGAGTTCAGCACACTATCTATGACTGTTTAGTATGTGTTTGACTGAATTTTATACTAATGTGGATACCATGGAGCTAAAAACTTTCTTGTTATAGGAAAATGACATGAAATTTGGTAAGAGAGCAACATGTTTCTATAGTAGCAAACAATTCTTTGTTAAGCAGTCACATATATCACATCTGATTAGTTTTTTCTTCTTATTGTAATTGAAGCTGCAATTTTGTATCTGTCAACATTTTTCGATTAGTATTTGTACAAAAATCGCGCTCATTTGAGGCAGATCAAGTAGTTTTATGTTAGTCTTTGTCAGGTGCCATTTTTGGTTAGTGAACAATCAGTTTTAACATATCTCCTGTAGTTTTGTTGTCCTTCAATTTATTGCTCTTGTGCTTCAATTATCACCCTATTTATTGTAGTTACTGTTCCTTTTCCCAAGAGGCTTTGTTAGTATATTGTCATGATTTCTTCACTTCCGTTATGTCTTTTTTGGATATGCTTTTATATACCTTTTCTTAGCCGAGGGTCTATCAGAATACTCTACTCTTTTCGGACCTTACTTGTGGGGTTATACTGGATACGTTTGTTGTTGTAATCAGTTTCAACTCATGTTTGAGCAACTTGTATTTATATTCACATGAAAATATGTTTTTAATACTGAAAAGTTATCTGCATTTTGTTCTACTAGAAGAAGTTACCTACCTTAATTATATTTAACCAAAAAAAAATAAAAAAAAAATTACAGACCAAACTTTTCAAGATATATTTTTGTGAGAGACATTTTATTTTATTATACCAAACAGAAAGTGGCAAAATTACAAATTTTCTTTATACCAACTTTTCTCTTTTGGTGTTAGACTTTTTGCAAGTAACAAAAACCATTTAAAAAATCTTTTCCAAGCAGTCATTTGCTAAATTAATTCTAAAACATATCCTTTTAATATTTCTCTTAACAAAAAATTAAAAGAAAAAAGCTTAGGGGGTTTGTTTATTCCAAAAGTCAAACATTTCCTTTTCACTAAAATAAATTTTCTCTTTTAGAAATTAAATTAAAGTTTCTCTTAGAATATCCTTGGGTTTTTCTATTCCAAAGTCAAACATTTTTTTTAATTTAATTAAAAATCATCTCTTTTACAATAAGAATGGAAGAGCTGACTATTGAGAACTTTGTTATTATGCTTTCTTTGAGGAATAATAAGTCGGCAAATGCTTTAAAAAGTTAAGCTATTATTGTAACCTTTAGAATATTCTATTTGTTGCGCGATATTATTTTGGGGCAGATCATTTTAACTGTTGAAATTCTAATTTACGAGCGATAGTATGTTCTCGATTTAAAATAACATCATACTTATAATTTAAATTTGAGATTATGTTAAGCATGAAAAAATACGTATCGCTACATCATAAGATTTGACAATCTAGATATAATTTACTGATTATCCATAACTTAACATATTATTAAAATAAATAAACACAAAAAAAACTAAAAAGATATTTCTATTCACATGATCCAAGGAAACTACCAAACTGGTCGGCTAGTCACTTTTATAAATTAATCAAATGTATTCTGATGATGTGTACTTTGTAATAATAAATTCATAATCTCCTTAATAATTATGAATATTTTATTATTAAAAAAAAATTACCATTAGGTTAACTTATCTCACAACATGCAATTTTCAATTCAAGACTTATATGACAAGTTGAAAAATTTAATAATAATATGCCATATTTAGCTTTTTATATCCATTATCCATAGATCAAAAGTCTCAAAATTATTAAATATGAAAATTGTTAAGTATTCAATCACAAAATTTCGATTATATATACCTATAACTTAAAAAAAATAATTATTACGTGCAATGGTACTAAACTAATGTGTAAATATACTACTTAAACAATGTAGGGTGTTTTTGGTATGGGGAAAATGTTTTCCTAGAAAATGTTTTCCTGAAAAACAAGTAGATTTTGGACTTATTTTCTCATGTTTGGTTGGTGAGTAGAAAATATTTTTCGAAAATGATTTTGTGTTTGATTTATGAATAAAAAATATTTTTGAGAGACATTTTTTATTTTTACTAGAGTAAAAAATAATTCATAAAATTAAAATAAAAATTGAAAACAAAATTATCATTTTTTGGGGTGGTGGTGGTGGGTGGGGGGAGGGAATAGGAGTGTGATTTTTTTTAAAAGTTAATTGTATTTTTAAAAAACAAAATTAATTTTTTTGGGGGTTGGGGGTGAGGGTGGGGGTGGGGGGAGGTAGGAGTTTAAAAATAAATTTTTTAAGTTAAAAATATTTTAATAAAGCAAAATTAATTTTATGGGGAGGGGCTGGGGGTGGGGGTGGGTGGAGGTAGGAGTTTAAAAATAAAATTTTTAAGTTGAAAATATTTTAATAAAGCAAAATTAATTTTATGGGGAGGGGCTGAGGTTGGGGGGGGGTCGTGGGTAGGGGGGCGGGTCAGTGATCGGGTGAAAAATAAAATTTTGAAATTGAAAATATTTTTTTAAAATTGATGTTTTTTCCAAAAAATAATATAATTTGAAATTGGAGGAAAATTTTGGAAAATGTTTTTCTTAATTTTTGAAGGGAAGTTATGTTCCTTAATTTTGAGAAAAATGAGTTGATTTGAAAAACATTTTCCAAAACTTTTGTCCCAACCATATATGGAAAAATTGGAAAACATTTTCCAAAATTTCCTTCGTACCAAACACACTCGTAACGTTTGAATAACATTTTTTCTAGTTTCTACCATTAAATTCCAAATCATTATTATTATATTAAATAGAAAAGTTGGAAAAGACACGTAACCTGCTTTGTATTTTCCGAAATATGCACATAAGATATCGTCCGTTGGTTTGATAGCTATCAAATTAAAGCTCAATTTAATTTAAATATGAGAATTATATTAAAAAATAAAATTATCTTCTAAGAAAGATGAAGATATTTTTTAATAAAGATGACTTTATTAAGAAAGCTCGAACTCGAGTCTATAGCCATACCTTTGTATACACGTCTCTTTAATTAATTAGACTTGTGACTTTTGTCATTGTTTTCTTCCTTACACTTTTTCAAATTATCTCTTCTCCACACACTGAACAACAGGTGGATAATGGGGGCTCCACTCTTTGAGAAATTTTGTGTTATAAGAAAAAATATACATAGGTAGATTTTTTTTCTTCTTAAATTAAAAATTAAAATGTAAGGATAGGATAAAAGGAATTAATAGTCCATGGATTATTTAGTACTTAAAATTTCTTGGATCATTTATAGAGTATTAAAAATGAAGTATAAGAGAAACAAGAGAAAATTACAATATGAGGAGTCGAACTCTCACCAACTAGGTGGTAGATAGCTTACCAATCGAGCTGCTAAGATTTTTCTTAAAAATAAAGATATTATGTATATATAAATAACATCTATTTTTGATATATAGATTCTAAAGAAAATTTATCGCATAAACTGACATGATAAAATTAATCGTTTTATTTATTTTATTTTGGTATTGATGCCCCACATTTGATGTTGTATAAAAGTATAACAAGAATCCAGTATCAAATTATACCTTCTATAGTTCTATTTATATATATATCTAAATTAAAAATACAATCAAACTTACAATAAAATAATGTATCAATTATTATTTCCATTATATTCTTCTCCTAGACCTTTCTCCTCCAAACACTGAACAACAGGTGGGTTCTAATGGACCCACTTTTTATATATATATATAATTTTTTAAGGGTGGGACCCATCTTAAGGAATTTAGAGATATATAGAAATACATAGTGTATGGTGTGTATCACACCTATACCTTGTTATATAATTTATAATATAATATTTTATTATATGTAGAAAATAGAAAAAAAAAAGAAGCAACTACCTAACCAAAGCAAGCTGTATCATCAAACTGTTTAACAACACTTTTGTAACTACTAAGAACAAACTTTGTTTAATAGTTTAGTTTTAAGACTAAAGATCAAATTTTTATTTTCTTGGTTTAGGTCTACCAACTGGTGGTTACTGATTCAGACCCTTAACCATCAAAAAAAAGATTCACAATATTCTCCTCACCAAGATAAAAACAACTACCATCACAATACCAATTTTTTGTTCTTAGGAAAAACCCCTCAAAATATTTTTTTTTTGAAAAAAAGAAGCTTCTTTTTTTTTTTTTTTTTTTTAGTTTTGAGGTGGTACTTTGAGACCCCACTTGAGAAAAGTTTGGTATTATTGAAAAGGAATATAGTATTAATATTATTGTTGTTGGTTTTGATGTAATTTCAAGAATGGAAGGTTGGAGTTACTTTTTCTTGTTTTTTTCATGATTGTTGTTTGTTTTATGAATATTTTTTTGGTTGTTGTCATTGTTCAATGATAAGGAGGGGTTGTTGGATTTAGGATCTTTGAGATTATTTTTTGTCTCCATATTGGGAAGCTTTGGTTTTGAGCCAATTAGGGGTTGTGTTTTTTGTTTTTCAATCACTCTCTTTCTTTTTCTCTGTGCAGTGTGTGCTCCCTCTATTGAAAGCACAAAGATTTGTTCTTTCACTTTCCAGGTAATTTCAATTCTTTGCCCTATCCTTTTCATTTATATATTTTACTATTAGTACTTGTGTAGTTAAGTAATGTTATGAAGTTCTTTTCTTGATTATTATTATGATGATGATGGAATTTGATTTTGTTGTTTTTGAATATGGTGGAATTTCTATACCTACTGTTGTTGTAGTGGTGTTTGATCATATTTCATTTACTTAATCTTTATGATACTTTGATGGAAAAGAAACATTCTTTTGATGATTCTTTGTGTTTCCCTACCCCCAAGAGGGTCAATAATGTTCCGACTTACACGACTAGAATCAGTGGAGGTGTTCAAACACTTGAGCAAACCTCACTTGTCTAAAACATGTTTTGATGTTGTTTCTGATATTAAGTAGTTAATTGATGATACTGTTTCTTTGAAACTTGGTTTTCGTTGCTATGAGGAATATGTTGGCTGAATTCTGTTTTCGTCTTCATTGACAGTTCGTAAAGAATTTCTTCCAGCAAGAGGCTAATGATTTGTAGTTCAAGCGAGTCATTCGAGGAAGAACCTGTGATTATCGAGACATAAATAGAGAATAGATATAATGTCTGCTTACTATTCAAATTTGTCTAATCAAAGAGAGGTTTTGCCAATGTCTTTTTTGCCGGACCAGAAATTTGCTTCTTATCAGTCAACTGGTCTTTCTGATAGTCCGGTTCATCTAAACCAGCATTCTGCGTCAGTTTCATATTCGGAGTTGCCTGGTCAAAACTATGGTGAAGTTCAAACAATGAAAGGCAAAGATGAGATGTTATTCATTCCTCCAACCAGTGAATCAGGAGGTATGCAACCAATCGGTAGGGGGGTGAATGCTGTACCAAACTTTTTGGAGAATTCAGTTATGATGGATCCTCATTCTTTTCCAATAAAACAGCTTCTTGTGTCTAACGGTGAACAAAGCCTTCAAAATCAAGGATTATCTCTTAGTTTGGGTACACAAGTTCCTCCTTCACTTCATGTGTATTCATATCAAGATGACTATACGAATTCTAGTCTATCTTCTCTGGTGGGTACCCATGTTTTGCACTCGGAGCAGGGATCGGAAAACAAGGAATCTAAAAATGCTGAGTACTTGTCATTTGATCTAGCTGGAGGAAGTAGAACTGCAAATAATCCCCAAAGCTCTATGACCCTTAGAGAATTGAACTCTGGTGCACATTCGCATGTACGATCAGGAGCTGCAGCAGCTATTTACAATTCCAAATATCTAAAGGCTGCTCAAGATTTGCTTGATGAAGTAGTTAATGTTCAAGAAGCTCTAAAACAATCAGATAAACTACGTAACTTCAATTTGCTCAGCCATGATCGTTCAGAAGAAGCTGATTTTAAATCTAGTAGTTCAGCTACTGGTATATCTGGTGATCATAATAATTCAACTAAAGGTGAACTTTCAGCTACAGAACGACACGATCTTGAGAGCAAGATGACAAAGCTCTTTTCGATGTTAGATGAGGTAAATTTCTTGCTTGTAATGCCAATAGATACATGTCACACTGATCTCTTAGCATGGATCCATGTCCAAGCTGAATTATTTGTATTTTGGTTTTGACAAATAATGTGTTAGAGGTGAAACTAACTGCCCAGGAGAGTGAAGTAGGATTTCGCTCGGCTCTAGCCTAGAGACATGAATTCCTTCTATGTGACTACTGAGGCTCTACATTCCCTCTTTTTTTCCTTTGTATTCCTCACCTATAGACTTTAACATCTGGTTGAATTGCACAATTAGTATGTTCCTCTAATTTTCATTAGCTCATAAATATCCATAAAGCATTTGCATTATTGGTAAATTTGTCATACATTGACAAAGGACTTATCTGAAAATTGTTGTTCTTTCACAGATGTTGAACACAAAGCATGTCCAAAGCCATTGCTTTTGTGTTTTGCAAGTCTTTCTTAACATCAGCTCCCAATAACTTTACTGGAAATAGTCTTCAGAAGAATTAGATCTCCAAAACAAAATTTCTTTTTTTGAGACGATTTGTTAATGAAATTCCGAGGACTTGAAATATTTCACTCACAAATTGAAATCATAAATAGGTTTTGTTTCAAAGTTTCCCTTTGTTGTGCCACTTTAGTGCTTGTTATATGAATTCTTTGTACATTCTTGGACTAATTCAGTCTCCAGTTGACCTCTATGTTTTATATTGACGCGGATAAGTTGCCTAAAAGCTACCTTGTCAATTGTGATTATAATTTTGTTGTAGGTGGATAGAAGATACAAAGAATATTACCAGCAGATGCAAGTAGTGGTATCTTCATTTGAGATGGTTGCTGGACTTGGTGCAGCTAAACCGTACACATCACTTGCCCTTAAAACCATATCTCGCCAGTTTCGCTGCTTGAGGGATGCAATCAAGAAGCAGATACAAGTTACTCGTCGAAGCTTGGGGGAGCAGAGTGATAGTCAAGGGGAAAGGTTATATCGTCTCCGTTATGTGGACCAGCAATTGAGGCAGCAAAGGTCTCTACAGCAATTTGGTATGATGCGCCAGCCTTGGAGGCCACAGAGGGGCCTTCCAGAGACTGCTGTTTCAGTCCTTCGTGCTTGGCTTTTTGAACATTTCCTCCATCCGTACGTCTCTCATTCTCCTCTTCGTTTTTTCCGAGTGACTTGTCATCTGTTAAAATGCATTCTGATTCATTTTCGTTTTGGTGTTACTTCAGCTACCCAAAAGATTCCGAGAAAATCATGCTGGCGAGGCAGACAGGTTTAACAAGAAGTCAGGTATGTTAATCTATGGCCTTTTCCACTTTGAAGCATAAAAGTAACTTAACACCCTTATTTGTATGGAACTGACAAATCTAGTATTGATTTTGGATCAAAGATTTGGTCCAATTACACTATATAATGATTCTCGGACAACATATCTCCATGTATTTTCATATAACATTCTAACCGTATATCTTAATTGTTAGTTCAATATTGAACTTGGCGTTGAATTTAAGGAGACGTCTTAATGCTCAACTAATAGTCAGCTATCTAACAATGAAACTTGTGCTTGAGTCAGGTGGCAAACTGGTTCATAAATGCTCGAGTGCGGCTTTGGAAGCCCATGATTGAAGATATGTACAAGGAGGAGTTTGGTGTGGCAGAAGCAGGATCTGGAGCTTCACCAGAACGAGTACCGCTAGACTCCAAAGAGAAGTCAATAGCTGAAAACACAGGAGAAGATATTCCGGAAAGCTTTACTACTCCAGCTGCTAACTGCAGTCATCTCGACCCATCTGACGAGTCAAGTAATATTGTTACTAATGTACACAACAATTCATTTACAACCAAATTTAGCTTCCAAGACGGTGTTTACGAACATGAGAGGATTGATTGTGGATCAAGTAAGTTGCAGAGTGAACAAATTCCTATTGCTCACGGCTTTGGTCCTAAACCGACTAGTGATGGAAGCATCATTGGTGCTGTCAATACATACCATCCTTCCATGTTAGGTGACATAATGGGCAATCAAGTATCACTCGCTCTGCGTCTGCAAAACAGTCAAATGGACCAGCAGCCAATGTCTGGTAGGCCACAGTTAAGACAGGACGAGAAGACGGATTCTACTCATGTGGACATTAGTAAAGGTGAGTACTACTATATCGATCCAGTAAACCAGCAAGAAAGGTTCTCAGGTTCTCATCTTCTATCCGATTTTGTAGTGTAAAAAAATGATATCTTGCATATATTGGTTACAGGACTTTTTTCCACTTATTGTATCAACGAGAAATGGGTTACCAATTATGTAAATATACTATTGGATAATCCATCTGTATCATAGTGAGGACATTGTGAATGTTAGTCTAGAAATAGAATCCTCAATTGATATACATATATTGTAATTTTGCATTTGAATATGAGAATAAAGCTTGCAGAGAATATGAAATTGTAAGTTTCTGTTCCATCATTAGTGTATGGATTCTTGAATTTTGAGTGATCAGGAGACGTTCTTGTTCTTCGTCATGATCAATCTGAAACACATCCCTTGTTCAAGAAACACTTCGTTTCAGCCCTCGAGTCAAGTAAGAAAAACTCAGACACAAGTGTAGAGAGATACTTGGAGTTGCACTTAAGCTTTTATCAACAAAATTGATTTTTTTCCTCTCATACTTATTTCGGGGAGAGATTATTAGGTCTACGTACACTTTTACCCTCAGGAGACTACACTAGATTTGTTATTGTTGATTGCACTTATTTGATTCCTCTATTCAGAGTTTGTACAGGTTTTGATGACTTGTAGATTGTGGAGGCCATGGGCTCTGAGTTTTAAGATAGACAATCTTTTCTGTAACATTTAGATCTGTGCCTGTACACTACTACTCTCTAGCACACTCATATTTTGGTGTGGTGTTAATTTTTGTCACTATATATTTATTATGTAACTTGTCATTATGATTCAAAGGGTAAAAAGTGAATCTTTTTGATGATGTTAATATTCACCAAAGAAGATTACAATGAAAGCACAACTTTCTGCTGATAAAATTCATTCAGCTATTCAGATTTGTTGCAGGCACTTTAATCAGTGAGTGGGCCTTTAGTAGGTTTCTAGCAACCAATATAATTAAGGAATGAGAGAGTGACAACTGGAAAGGCCAATAGAACAAAGATAGTAATCATTACACAGCCATCACAAACTCACAACTACTCACCCTCCTCCAAAATCAGTGGTCGAGCCAGAATTTTTAATATACATGCCACTTAAATCATCTTTTTTCTAAATTAGCTTTCCCGACAAGTGAGGTTTGCTCAAGTTGTTGAGCGCCTTCATCAGGGTTTGATTTGATACAGTGTTAAAGTAAATAAAGAGGAATTTTGAATCTTGTGAATCTTAAACTAAGGATAGATAGAATGTATCAAAATGTCCTTTAATTTTGTAGTTTTAAAATGACATGTGAGCAATTGAAATTAAAGAATTGTCAAAAAAGGAAAGAGATAATTTTTTTGAAACAAATTAAAAAGAAATATAAGATATACAAATTGAAACGAGTGAGTGTGTATATATTTTTTTTAAATCTTGACAAAGGAATTCAATCAAACTGTCCAAAACCAATCAATTACATAAGCACACCATACCAAATATCAATTTACTTACTTATCCATAGTGATACAATCTCAATCAAATCTTCAAAAACCCCATTTAATAAGATTTGTACATTGTTATTGAGACAAAAGGATAGATTTTCTAGTATATGGTCAATCAAATGGGAGTATGGGACAAAGGATAAATTTTTACGCTTCCTAAAAATTGTTTTCATAACTTGAATCTCTTATGACCTCATGATTACATGACAATAACTTTACCAGTTACGTCAACGCTTTCGTTACTCAGAAGAAAAAAATGAGAAAGTTAAGTATAAGAGGCATTGGTTTGATAGACACACTTTCCATTGGAAGGATTCTGCATACAATGTCCTTTCAACATCTTTATGTAAAATAAAATAAACAACAGAAAAACAGGAAAAAGAAGTTAAATATTCCAACATATATATATATATATATATATATATATATATATATATATATATATATATTATCACAGATTCACAAGTAGACAATCTTAAGACTGGGAGTGTGCAAAAGACACTTTACTTTTTTCCATCTTTTTTTATCCCATATGACACAAATCTATTCAGCACAAAACTGCTATCATCTATATTTGCTTTTGTTTCCTTTCTATCTAACCCCCTCTCAATGTGCTTTTTGAGTGTCCCAAAGAAATGCAACAGTTATGTACTTTTTTTTTTTTTTTTTTAACTAGCCAAGGGAAAAAAATAAGTGTGGGGGACCATAAATTTCATGTTATTTTCAGCATTTTTTGCTTGGATAATTCAATACTTTTACTTGTTTTTTTATGAACTTGAAAGAAGGTCTATTGTACTATAGGTTCTATAGCTTTCAGCTGCTAGTGTATAGGGTATGCTAAACTTCAGAGTGCATGCAGGGGAATCTTTGCTTTCTTCATTCAATGAAGTATGTCATGTTTCTATTATTCATAAACTTATGTTTTTTTTTCTTTCGTTGATCGTCTCAATTTAAGTGTCTTACTTTTACTAACTCTTGTTTTTCAAGTCGACAACAAGTTTATCTTTATTTCTTAAACTCCGTACTCAGAGGGAGTATATAATACAACTATATACAAGTACTTGTTGATCATTGATTTTTGTGAATTCCATAGCTAAAATGGTTTCACAAGAGTCACCCCCACCTTCACACTCAAGCATTTTACATCAATTTATAAACTCAGACTCCATCATGACTAGTCAAATTGGTAGCCAACATTTTGACATGTATCAATCTGATACTACTACTGCCTATCAGCCTCATGGTGGACTTTCTAGATCCATAGAGTTTGTTAATCATCCAGATTTTACTACTGATTCTCATGATGTTAACCATAGTAGACATTTGATGGATCTTCTTGGAGCTTCACATGATGCTAATACTAACCAACAAGCACAAAGACTCTCACTTTCTTTAGGTTCACATTCACTTGTTTCAACTTTTACTAATAATCCTAGTTATATGAACCAAGAAATTGATCAAAGGAACAATGAGTTTTCCTTTTCTGCAGCTGCAATGAATCAATCTTTTTCGAATGTTTGTGGAACTGAATCTTTTGTTTCTGCTATTGGTAACTCAAAGTACTTGAAACCAACTCAGTCCCTCTTGGAGGAATTGGTTTGTATTGGTGGCAAGACTATTGATTCAAGTAATGAGAAGTTTATTAGGCGATTATCGCGTAATAGCAAGAAAGGATCTTTAAGCCTTCGCGCTATGTTGAAAGGAGAAATCCCACCAAGCAATGAATTGTTCAATGAAAGACATGAACTTTATGTTAAAATCATGAAGCTCATAGCCTTGTTGGAAGAGGTAAGGGAATATAACACCCGAATTCTTGATTATTCCATCTCGTCTAAAAGCTTAAGAGGTCGTTTGGTAGGATGTATCTAGTTATGTATAACTAATCTCATCATTATTAATATACGCTATTCAGTACTATTCTTATACACTCGACTCTTAAATTAATAATGCTGATATTTCAGGTGGAAAGGAGATATGAGCAATATTATCAACATATGGAAGAAGTCACTTCAACATTTGAGGTAATAGCAGGGTTTGGAGCAGGGAAGGCTTACACAGCACTTGCACTTCAAGCAATGTCTAGACATTTTTGCTGTTTAAGAGATTCCATCATATCTCAAATTAATGTCATTAGACAAAAAATGCCACGAGACCTTCCGAAAATCAGTAGTGGCTTGTCACATTTGAGTCTTTTTGAGAAAGAAACTCTGCAGAACAGAATATCTCTTCAGCAACTTGGAATCATTCAAAGTAATCGACAAGTTTGGCGACCAATTAGAGGATTGCCAGAGACATCAGTGGCAATTCTTCGCTCTTGGCTATTCGAACACTTTCTCCATCCGTATGTACTCTGATCATCTCATCTAAAAGCTTAATCTGTACGTTTGCAACATTTGTATTCTATTAAATGCTTGTACTTTAAGCAGATATCCAAATGACTCTGAAAAGCTTATGTTATCATCTCAAACAGGCTTATCAAAAAATCAGGTAATTATGAAGAACATATAGTTTGACATAACATTTCGAATAGTCAATATTCATAATTTAATTTTAAGTATTATGATGATCTTGTTATAAGGTTTCCAACTGGTTTATTAACGCGCGAGTTAGGCTATGGAAGCCCATGATTGAGGAAATGTATAAGGAAGAATTTGCAGAATCTTCAGTTGAATCAGATAATTTGTTGAACAGAGAAGCTGTTACTGATTCTGCAGAAGAATGAAGTAAGCAAGCAAACTTAAGCTCAACAAAACAATTTTAAATTTTAATCTTTTTTCTAGCTTAGAATGGCACTCAAAGTCAAAACTCTCGATCCTAACAACCTTTAGTCTTTAGTTACGAGTCTGTTTATAGTCACGACTATTGTCATAATTGATTGAATTTATGTTTTTTTTTCTTTTGTGATGTTAGGGGTTGAAGTGAGAAGAATGAAGAATACATTTTATTTGATGTAAAAGTTGAAGAAGTACAAGTTAGGTGGCAACTGGAAACATGTTACAAAAAAAAAAAAAAATGTAGCCTGAAATGGAAGGCATTTCATGTACTTTTTAGTACTTGATGATGTTAAGAAGTAGTAGTAGTATAGTAATAGTTTCTGAAAATTGTAATGCTTTTTACTATATGGTCTGAATTTTTTATGTTTAGCATATATATAGCCTTTATGTGGTAGCCTTATTCCACGTTAAAAGTTAAAACTTTTGCATGCATTGTTAACAAATTCACAAACATTACTAGAAAAGTACTACACTCCCAAACCAAAAAGAGAAGAAAATTACTAACATCCGCTCGATTTCCGTGACCTTATTCATATTATCTGTAAAATAACATAAAATTAATTAATTTATGATGAAAGGAGAAATACAAAATCCGCGAGTAACGTCTCTAGGTAACGTTACTAGTGGAACATGTAGTAGTAATAATAAGTTCTATTTTTTTTGGTCACTATTACTAATATCTGATAAAAATAATAAATTATTGATTTTTAAACAAAAATACGACTCAAGATATTAAAGCTTAAAATAGAATACGGCATAATATCCACAAAAAAAAATCGCTTTGATCATGAGTTTATGCTTCTTCTCCAATTTGAAACCATCAATTCTCTTCCCGGAGTCCGATTTCCGATGGATTCAGACCCGTACCCGACCCGTTTCCTTCACTAAGCTAATCCAAACAAAGTACAGTTACCGTGGATGCATTAAAGCCGTCGGAGAAGAAATTGGAGTTCTATCGCCGGACGACAGCTTATCGGAGCGAAATCCGGTAACTGAAGAGGAAACGGTACGGGAAAATGAGGTTAATGAAGTAGAAAATGGAGTTGCTAGTGTTGTAGCTGAAGAAAAAGCTCAAACTTGGATAAGTAAGAGTGAGAACAAGGAAAAATTGGATGAGGAAGATGAAAATGCTAGTAGATTCAAGCTACGTAATGGTAGAGAGGTGAGTTTATTTTTTCGAATTTTATTTTTTTCTATTTTCTAGGGCTAAATCTTAGCAGGTTGAAGTATTGTATTTTATTTGCTATTTACCTCTGCTTCGTATGAATAAGTTGATTTTAATGAGCTTATAATATTTGCATAGAGAAAAGTTTATCAACAGCCCTGTACATACACTAAGTTTTGTTAATTTATCCGGATTAGTCGGGCTCCAATACTAATACTAGACACCGGATGAGAATCGAAAGAATAAAACACTAGGAAGAGCATTAATCACAAAACAAGCTGTGATATGTTCTCTCTTCTTTTGTCATTCCTTTAGTAAATGAGTCTTTTGTGTGGTGCTAGTCTTTAAATATAAATGGTGCTAATCTTTTGTGTGGAGTAAAAGGGTAAGTGAATAAGCATTGATAGATTTTCATTTTTAAATTTTATATTGTGTGCAAAATTAACCATGATATATCCATTCAAGTTTAAGTGAACAGAATGATGAATGTTATGTATTTATTGGTATGCACAAGTTTTTCGATATGATATATGACTTTTTTGTTCCTTTTGTTGATTTCCAATGCAAAAAGCAGTTTTAGCAATGCCAACCAAATTTTCTTGTACTCTGCCTTCCTATTATTGGACTCAATTTTTTGCTGCTTTAGGTTTTTGAAGAGAAGGCCTACCTAGTGGGTGTTGCGTGCAAAGGTGATACAGAAGATTCATTTGGTATAGAGGAATCACTCAAGGAATTGGCTCAGCTGGCTGATACTGCTGGACTACTGGTTGTTGATTCTACATATCAGAAGTAAGTATCATTTCTGATATACCAGTGATGGTTTGTTGTATAACCTTAGCTTCATAAGTCCAGGTTAGTATAATCGTATATAGATCAAAATGTAAATACTTTAACGTCCACTAATCATAGAGCTCACGCATAGACATTTCATCTTACAGTTGTTTAACTTGGAGTTGTCACAAAAATATTATTACCTTGGTTATGGCGTGGGATCTGGGTTGTGTAATCATAGGACTTGTTTTCCACATTATCTCATTTATTTATTCTTGACACTTGCTGGGATGGTACTGTCAAGATGCAAGAGAATACATTATTTTCTTTTCCTGTTAAATTTCTTTTGGCTCAGCTTACTCTTTTCTTTTCTTATAGGCTATCTTCTCCCAATCCGAGGACTTACATAGGATCTGGAAAGGTTTCAGAAATCAAAAGCGCAATTCGTGCATTTGATGTTGAGACTGTTATATTTGATGATGAACTTTCACCAGGGTATTTCTCAGCAATTTTTTTCCTATTACATTATTATTCTTGCAAGGATGTTGCTGTTATATTCTGTAATTTTCTGTTTTGTAATTTACCTTTTTTCCTGCAATGCTTTTGGTCTTATGCAGTTTTTTATCCACTCTGGCTACTTGTGCTTGGTTAATTTTTATTCTAATTTGTAGTGCTTCATTGAATTCTATTCTTGAAAAAGGGTAAATTCAACTTGTGGCAATCGATAGGCTGATTATTTTATGATGCTCTTTTTAGACAATTGCGTAATTTGGAGAAGGCTTTTGGTGGAGATGTTAGAGTGTGTGATCGCACTGCTCTCATACTGGATATTTTCAACCAGCGTGCAGCAACCCGTGAAGCATCTTTACAGGCAAGTCCACTATTGTTATCGGTATTGCATCCTGAAAGTTTTTGCAGTTTTACATAACCAGTTGAATTTTTTCAGGTGTCATTGGCACAAATGGAATACCAATTGCCACGGCTAACCCGTATGTGGACTCACCTTGAGCGTCAAGCTGGAGGGCAGGTCAAGGGTATGGGTGAAAAACAGATCGAAGTAGACAAGAGAATTTTACGTACTCAAGTAAGCAATTTTTACTGATGTAACATAAATTATTTATGTGTGTATTGTAAGTAACTTTTGGTCCATCCAAATTGAACTAGAGCTAGATATTAACCCTCTATATTTGTTAATTTTCTGGACAATTGTAGAGGTTGGACTGTAGTGAGTAATATTTTGTCAATACGCTACTGGCTTTAGTCATATTCTAGTGGCCTTTCAGTGGCATGCTTTTGGCATCTTCCAAATTTCAACAGCAAAATGCTTCATGCGAGCACCAGCTTGCATCAAATTTTAATGAGATGGTATACAAAAAGTTCGCTGATGCACTGCCAGAACTTTAATTGAAAACGGATCTTGTCCTTTCTTTGCAAACCTGTGTGTTAATGCTGAACTGAGCTCTCGCTATTGTTTTTCCATCTTGTTGCTTATCTGATCATGCAAAAAGTTAATGAGACCTCTATGAATAGTGAAATTCCTTGGCTTAATTGCACCGGGTCTCGTGGTGATCACCCTGCTTTTAAGATTAAACCAATGTCATGATTGCCTTTCCTCTGTCAGAGCTCCTGATTCATATCGATAATTACACGGAGAAGTAGATGAACCTGCTTTTTCCTTTTATTTATAACCCTCTTTGTCATAGTTTTATATTCCATTTGTTTTTGGAGTTCTCTACTCTTTCTTTCATGTTAATAATGTGTAAATGTGAGGTACATTGTTTTTGGGTCGCTTTTGTACCTTTCTCTTGTGGGATCACGCTTAGTATGTTGTTGTTTGCACCTTTCTTCTGTGGGATGGGATCACACGGGGTATCTTGTTTGCACCTTTTTCCTGTGGGATAGGATCACACTGGGTATGTTGTTGTTTGTGCCTTTCTATGTCTAACTTTAGATTTTACTATAACCTTTTGCAGATTGGTGTACTAAAAAAAGAGTTAGAATCTGTTCGGAAGCATCGAAAACAATACAGGAACCGTCGTGTCTCTGTACCTGTCCCTGTTGTATCTTTGGTATGGAATTTGTCTTTTGTAGAATGTTTGTACACCATGCTCAAGAGAATGGATAATTCATATAGAAGTGCTTATTGATTTAGGTTGGATACACAAATGCCGGAAAAAGTACACTTCTTAACCAGTTGACTGGGGCTGATGTTCTTGCGGAGGACCGATTATTCGCTACACTTGATCCTACTACAAGAAGGGTGCAGGTGAGGATATGACTGAGGATTAACCCTCATGACAGCTCAACTCATTGCTTGGACATGTTTCCTATTGGTGCCCTTTTCAAGAATATAAATTCCTCATTGGCTGAAAATTATGTGCATCTGGATCATATCTGCATTTTAAGTATAATAAGTTATCTGTATGGTTGTAATGTATTGTGCTTGTTGTCAACTCTTCTAAGCCAGATGAAGAATGGGAAGGAGTTTCTGCTTACCGATACTGTTGGCTTCATCCAAAAATTACCGACAACTCTGGTAAAATACCTTTGCAACTTTGAACAGATAGCTCATCTTTTGCATCTTCTTGCTAAAGACAAGTTTCAACATTCGCTCATTTGATAAGTTAAGATATTATGAAATTGGTCTTATTTATATATGGTTCTTCTCACAATAGGTTGCAGCCTTTAGGGCAACACTTGAAGAAATTGCTGAGTCCTCAATTTTAGTGCATGTGGTGGACATCAGGTAAAGTAAATCCACTTGATAGAGTGACTTCTTAATACAACATCCAATATAATCTCCTTATCTTCTTTTGCCGTCTTGTTTAGTCACCCACTCGCAGAGCAACAGATAGAAGCTGTGGAGAAAGTTCTTTCAGAACTGGATACATCATCAATACCAAAGTTGATGTTGTGGAACAAGGTATTAGTGTTGTATGTCATTTAGTTTGAATACTGTTTTATTTGCAGTGAACACTCTACTTCCTTAATCCTTAGCCATCTTCTTGTTGATTGGTTTGTTCTTCCTCTAACTGATCATGATATTTTTTGCTAGATTCTTGTGTTGCTGCAACCCTTTCTTTTTATATCGTTCCCAGTTAATGTTGAATGTTGTTGGTTTATTGTCTGCTGGCTACTGTTTAATGATGCTTACTGTACAAGAATTGACAATTTACTTTAGAAAAATTTTCTTCGTGTAACATATGTGTTGTTTGTCCTTTCCTCACTGACCTCAGTGCACATTGAAAAGAATATTGTTTTTCCTGCCTAAACTAGAGGGTCTAGGTTTGAATGTGGCATAGATGAGCGTCTTCTATGGATAAACTTAAACTGGTATCAATTTCCCTATCTTTCCCATTTACCACCATAGATAACGTTTGCTGATAAAGATGGTTGGTATGTGATCAACCTGACTTCTGAAGTGTGAAACTACTATGTAATCAGACAACTATCTTTTGACAGGTTGATAAAGCTGAAGATCGAGAGAAAATCAAGTTAGAAGCCAAGACGAGAAACGATGTGGTTTGCGTTTCTGCTTTAACTGGTGAAGGGTTGGATGAATTCTGCAACGAAATCCAGAATAGACTAAAGGTATATGGCTTGTTTCATTTTCTCCAAAAGAAAATAAGGCATATACATTGCTGTCTAGATAGAGGATAATGATTAATCAGTAGTTTTCGGAACGGTTTGATTTTGATGGATAGAGCTTTACTCGTTTGACAGGATGCAATGGTATGGGTGGAAGCCTTGATCCCATTTGATAAAGGGGAACTCCTCAGTACGATACATCAAGTTGGAATGGTTGAGAGAACTGTAAGCCGCATATTCTTAGTAATTTAAAAGTTCTAGTCATTTTCAAATGTCTTCCCATTGCATTTAGCCCCTCACTTGTCCCCCACCCCCTCCACCTACACACTTTTTGCACTTCTATAAACTTTAAGGGAAGTGAGAGTAACGAATCCCCACCTATCTTGTCACTTGTGCTGAAATTTTAAAGTGTCCTTGTTCATGAGATAGTTTGTTTTATTTTTCACTATTATCACTATGAAACAAGCTTGGGATTGAGACGTGGCTGTTGTATCACCATGAACTCACTCCATAGTGTTCTACAATAAAGCTCTAGAGTTCTGGTTTAGAGTTGGAAGATTTGTGTGCCAATAACCTAACCACAAACTACTTGAGAAAGACAAGGGTACTGATAGTGAGACAGATCCATTTCTTCTTTCATTTCCTGCATTGGTTTAAGCAATATGAAGATAATTTTGACAAAATGGTACTAACATTGCCTACTATCCCAGATTATAAAGACAGAATTTTCATCCTTTATTTTCTGTTTGATTTTATAGGAATACACCGAGAAAGGAACTCTGGTGAGAGCACATGTTCCCCTCCGATTTGCAAGGCTTCTAACTCCTATGAGGCAAATGTGTGTATCATAATTGCTTCAAGTCACCAAAATACATATACTTGAAGGGCAACAACACAAGCACATCATGATTACGGCCAGTGTAAACTGAAACTTATGTAGATTGCATGTGAAACTCCCAACACAAGAATCTCCAGATTGTGGCTTCTGACAAATATGCATAACAATAGTAAACTAGAAGTCATCCATCTCCTCACATCAGCAGTCCGTTGACTGAAGAAAAAGGCGGCATGCTTGTTCAAACTTCAAAGGAATTTGTGGTAGAATTGTTTGTACTTCTGTTCACTAACTGCTGCTTCTGTACATAGAAATATCTCGTCACACGCAACTACTTCGTAAGACTATTCCTTCTCCCCATTGTACAAATTGACGAAAAAGATCGACTGATGTGTGTAGTTTGACCTGGTTTGTCCATGTGAGCTGTATGAGAATGTTCAGTTCAATCAGCAAGAGGATTTAATTTGTATTTGTAGCTTTCTTCTGTGTCTATAATTCATGTTAATTAGTACATATACTATACCTCATATTTCTTTTAGGAGTCTTTTAATCCCATCGGAGATTTTATAATTTGCTCACTATTTTTACTTTGTATAATATATAGTAGTATGAGATCGAGTTAAATGAAGCGACATAATCATATAGTTTACCCTAAGTTTGCATGATATCAGGGTATTTTGTCTATAGTTCAAAAATCATACGTTTCTCTATATAAATAAATTATTTATACTATCTTGTATGAATCTTTTACCACAAACATAGAAATTTGAGGCAAAATTATTAAATTTAATCGAACTTGTAACTTACAGCTTCTTTCTTTTTGGTTGGCATGGAGCAATATCAAAATCAACTTACACATATGGTTGAGTAGTAGTATTCGAAATAATAAAACAAACCCCAATTTATGTATTTGTGATTTGGAGTTGGTATTTCCTAATAGACCAAATTATTCGTAGCTAACTACTTTATTTCATGAGTGGATTAGAAAGATCCTATATCCAAATTCGTTTACTTAAAATTTCTTAATTACAAACTCCAACTAATCTTCATTTTAACAAGACAGATTATTTAAGCAATTGCAACCTTTTGAAGAAATAGCCAAGACAAGAAAAGTTCAAAAGTTGTTCAAACTCTATAACGTGGTTGACGTATTATATTTATTTCTTATTTTGTTCATTGGAGCAGGTAGAACTACAACTCAAACTAGAAACACTCAAAAAAATTCATCGAAAAATGTTCGCATTTCAAAGAGTGTGATGTAGAAAGTCTAATCTATTTGTCTATTTTCACATCTGAACCTGTTGCCTATAGGTCACACAAAGACAACTTTACCGTTGCTCCAAGACTCACTTCAATCACTAAATAAAAGAGACATTTATTTCCTATATAAGGTATGTAAAAAATTGAGTGGACTACCATGAAAAGTAATCTAACTTACTATTATTAGAGGATTTGGTAAAACTAGTTAGTTGATTTGGTCACATTATCTCTCTATAAATATTCCCATGCATTTGTAATTAAAATCATCATACAACAATTTGATATTTCAATTTCTCAGTCACCAATTAATAATATGGCTTCTCTTGGTCTAGTAATGTTTATTATATCTTGTGCAATTTCCCAAGCCTTTCCAGTTTCTAGTTCCAATAATTATGGTGGTCTATTCCCAGAGTTGTACCAATTCTCATGTCCTCAAGCAAATGAAATTGTAATGTCTGTTTTAGAAGAGGCAATTGCTAAAGATCCAAGAATGGCTGCTTCTTTGCTTCGACTTCATTTCCATGATTGCTTCGTTCAGGTATAAACATTTATACACAATTTCGTATACTATATGTTATATTCTTGGATCATTCATATCCTGCCTTTAGTAATTCGTTTCATACTAAAGATCTATTAAAGTCAAAGACAAATACGAGACGATTAGGGTATATAATTTGATTTTTTTACTTGTGTTGTAGGGTTGTGATGCATCGATATTATTGGATAAAAATAGTGCATTCAAAAGTGAAAAGGAAGCAGGACCAAACAAGAATTCTCTAAGAGGATATGAAGTAATTGATGAAATCAAAGCTAAATTAGAACAAGTTTGTCCTCACACTGTCTCTTGTGCTGACATTCTAGCTCTAGCTGCTCGTGACTCTGTTGTCCTAGTAAGCATAATTCTAAACTCCAACATTTCATTCTCATTTCATCATGAAAATGACCGCAAATTAGGTTGCTCGAATTCTTTAAAAATATTGATTTTTACGTGTTTGATCCTTTAACGTTAATGCATTTTTAGAGGATCTTATATTAACCTCCTATGCAATAACATTTTTAAAAAATCCAAGTAACATATGCATGTCGGATCTTATTAAGCTAGTAAATTTTTGATTGATTTTACATGGATATCACAATATTTTTGAAAAGTCTGGCAACATGTGTGTATGGATCCTCCATAATATTTTTTTAGGATCTTATACATGTGTGACAATATTTGTGTACATGTCGAATCTTCTAAATCTAGTACATTTTTTTTACATAGATTGCAATCATTTTGTCTTTAAACAAAACTTTTACAAACATTTATCAGGTTACTCTCATATATCATAACTGAATTTTATCTTTAAAAAAATTCTCACTTGACTATATAGTAGAATATAATAATTTAGTACTAGTCAATTCAAGATTTTTGCTTATAATAATGTGTGTTACTTAATTAATATGTTGGAATTAATAGAGTGGTGGACCATATTGGGAAGTACCACTAGGAAGAAGAGACTCAAAGACAGCAAATTTCATCAAAGCAAATGTAAACATTCCAGCACCAAACTCAACAATCCAAAATCTTATAAACCTCTTCAATAAACAAGGTCTTAATGAACAAGACCTTGTTGCACTTTCTGGTAATTAAGTTACATCAATTTTATACAAATTGTATTCGATACATGAAAATCATTTTTTTTTCGAAAACATTTATATATGTTTATTTTTTTTAATGACTAAACAGGAGGGCACACTATAGGTATGGCAAGATGTGTGTCATTTAAACAAAGACTATACAATCAAAAAGGTGACAATTTACCAGATGTAACTTTAGAGAAAACTTATTACAATGGATTAAAATCAATTTGTCCAACAAGTGGTGGAGACAATAATATTTCTCCTCTAGATTTTGCATCACCAATCAGATTTGATAACACATACTTTAAATTATTGTTATGGGGCAAAGGTCTTTTGAACTCAGATGAAGTGCTTCTAACTGGAAATGTAAAAAAGACTAAGGAATTGGTGAAGAGTTATGCTGAAAATGAGGCGATTTTTTTTCGTGATTTTGCTAAGTCTATGGTGAAAATGGGAAATATTAATCCTCTCACTGAGTTGAAAGGTGAAATTAGAAAGAACTGTCGTAGAATTAACTGAAAATTTTAGTTATTGTTCATGTTTGGAACTATGGATTATGAATTTGTAAGATGTTTATTGTTGTTGTAAAATGTTATATGCTAAGTGGTTTATTTATATGCCTTGAATTTTGCATTTTTTTTATGAAAAAAAGTTACGAAACCATTTTTAATTAAGATATGAAAGGGATTTGTTTTTTCATCATCAAATGACCAGCGCCATTTATTTCCACTTAATTGTACCATTGTAAATTTGTTAAGTTGAGTGTGTGCAAAACAAAATAAATGGTAAATCAATAAAAGATAATGTAAGTTTTTATCGAACATAGGTTTAGTGATGATCCAATTATTAAAATTTATAAATATCACTTATAGTAATATATATTTATTATATTACTATAGAAAAAGAAAATTAAAGAAAAAATAAATATTAAACATATTATATTGTAGAAAAATATAAGTTATGGTGTGGCGACTCTCTATTGAAAAAAATAAAAATAAGCAGGGATCGATTCTGGGTCATCTGTGTTGTTAACTATCCTCCAAAACAATTAAGTCATCCCGAAAGACAAAAAATATGTTTTATTGTTTAGATAAAAACAATTAAGCCATCCCCAAGGACCAAAAAAAATTGCGTTTTATTGTTTAGATAAGCGAGAAAATGTGTTATATCGGTTAAGTACTTCTTATATAGTGATCTATATATTCGTCAAAGCAACTGACACTACAAGCAAGAGAAATTTCGCGCTCAAATAAAATTATATTATATTAAAAGTAGACACAAACGTAATTATATTATATTAAAAGTAGATACAAACGTTATAACTTTTTTGAAAGATTGTAATTTTTTTTAAAAAAAAAGCTGTGACTTTTCCACCATTGACCATACCTTATAACAATCATTGACCATACCTTATACATTATTGTTATAGGCTGACTACTTTGATGGTACGAATATGACTAGCACAATTTTTTCCATTATCAAAAGGTAAAGATATAACATATTACCTTACATTAAAGGTGAATGGAAAAGAAAATAGATATGAATAGTATTCATCACGATACAGACAAGTATTGTTGTTGGAAAGAAAAAATGTTAGCTAAGCGAGGGAATTTACAGAGATGTTGTATAGAAAGTCCGCAACATGTGAAGCTCGAAAGCACAAGCAATCCAATAGAAAGCCACAGGATATACATGGGCCAACCCTCCTTCTTACAATACATTATGAATAAATACGTTAAAAGAGCAGCTGGTATAAGTAAAATTAACGCCACGCATAGACAAAATATAGCACACGGATAATCTCGATCCTCTTTGTTGTTGTAAATACACCATGCACATTCAATCTCTTCTCTTCTCTCCGCTTCTATAGTCCTATTATACATTATCTCAATGTGATATTTGAGATTGAAGTAACTAGGTATGTGGATTATATATAAAAAAGGGAAATTAACCTAATTCTAATTTAACTTCCATTCCTTATCCTACTTGGATTCCCAACGAAAAAAAGAAAAGTACAATTATTTTTTTTATTAATTAATATATACGAAATAACAATGATTTGTAGGTGGAAAAAAAAGGAATTGTCATAAATTTAATGCGGTTTAATTGGATTTTATCTGGGAAAAAACAATATCCTTACCATATTTATTACTCCCCGTATCTATTTATCTGTTCATATTTCCTTTTTTAGTTGTTTCTATTTACTTGTTCATTTTAACAAATCAAAAAAGAAAAAAAAAATTCAACCAAATTGGGCTTCTAGGTGCAAGGTTAACTCTTTATCTTTCAAAATCAGATTGACAGACTCAAAATTTAAATTTATGTTATAACTCTAGAAACTAATCCAAGTAATGAATTTTTACCCAGTCTTTCTGTTGAACTTGACGTATTTTCCTCCTAAGATTATCATCACATTCATACTTCAATATTATTTATATCATTTTATAGCTTTAACATTAATAAGCATTAGATATACCATGCACGTGTTCGAGAACTTGTAATAAATAAATAAATTTATTTAAGAACTACACAAATTATTAGAAAATTATAGCCCACAAAAGATATTGTTCTTCTATCCGCTTGGGAATATTACAAAGTAAGAGATGTTATGCCGTAATTTTACTATCTTTAGAAAAATCATTTTTTGAAATGTTCTAAGTATAAAACAATTTGAGAAAAATACTTAGAAAAGAGTCGCCACTTAACTTTTTTAAAGAAATTAAGAAAACTTAATTTAAAAAGATTTTAACAGATCAAATCTTAATAAATTTAGAGAAAATGGGTAAGAGGTTCTTATTTACGGTTCAAGAAGGTTTTTAAGGCATTTGAAGCGCCCGCTAACATGCGGTTGTCCTATGACTTAGGTTAATTATTTTGACTATTTTTTTTTAAAAAAATATTAAATATAGAAATAATATTATTAATTTACAAAACTCGATTAACTTGAAAAAATAATTAAGAGAATAATTTTTTAATATTTTTTAAGAAAATAGAATCTTAATTGAAACATTTGAATATAATACAAGTGATTAGAATTTTAACAAGACTAGATTTGTTAGAACTTATTTGACGCATTTTTTAAAATAATATTTTAAACTAAATTGGTCAATTAAAGCATAGAGACTATTTTAAGTTAATTGAAGGTTAAGTAAAAGTTTTCAAATAAACAAAAACCAAGTATTGACAAAAATGAAATTTATTTAAACATACTAACATAGAGAATATAGTTCATCTCTTGGGAAATTAATTAAGTTATTTAATAATTCTAAATTTAGAGTTAATAAAAAAAGATCATAATAATAACAATTAAATAATAAAGAAGTAAAGGAGCAAATGAATTTGGGTCCCTTTTGGGCCAATTTTGCTGGAAATTTGGGATTTCAACCCAATTCTCGTTTTTGTATACACTTGTCATATATCAGTGTATATTGAATGTATACGATTCGTGTTTGGGCATGCCAATTCTGTATTTTCGCTGAAACTTACCCCCTGTATTTCCTTCCTGCATGTTTCTATTTTTTGCAGCTGTATTGTATTTTCCGACTGTATATCGGTGTATACAGCTGGTATATCGACCTGTTCTTCAACTTTTGGGGGGCTGGAAAATTAATTTCCAGCAATGACTTTACTTCTTTCGACCTGTACACCAATTGGAGGGGCTGGACGACTCGAGAAATATATTTTGGAGCCTTTATGGCTCGATGAGAAAGCGCAACGAGATGGATTAAAGTCCATGAGGACTCGAGTAGAGTTTCACATGCAATAAAATAGAAATGAATTAGCAATGAAGTGATGAAATAAGGCACATCTTAAACACAACATAATTTATGAGTATATAAAAAATATTTAAAGAGATCCGAGTTAAGCCGGAATATATAACTTAAAAAAAAAAAAAAGACCTACATCTTGAGAAGTAAATGATGCAAGAAGAAGTGATATTTACCTTTTTGAATGCAGCGACTTCACCTCACAATTCAAATTAGAACGACGATCGAGAATTTCAAATGAAATCTTCGACCCGAACACGACTTGAACGTGTTTAATCTACGTATTCTTTGCCTATTTTTTTTTTTGAACTACTATGAATGTTCAATTATTTTTATTTTTTTTTGCCTAATATCAATGTGTGTTATGAATAATGAATGAATGAGAAAGAAGAATGAATGAATATTGAATATTGAATTCTTGAATTGAATTGAATTCTTGAATTATGAATTATGGAACCCTTGAATTCTTGAATTATGAATTATGTTTTCTTCAATTCTTCCATTCCTGATTTTTTTTTTTTGAATCTTTTTTGAATGCTTTTCAATCTTTTTCAATCTTTTACAATCTTTTTTCAATCTTTTTGAATCTTTTTTTTTTGAAAGAGAAAGAAGAAGAAAAGAGAAGGTATTTATAGGAGATTGTTATGGTAGATTTAAGGGGAAAATGGAATGGATTGAGATGAATTTGCATTTCAAAATTCAAAATTCAAATTCAATTTTTTTTAGGGGGGCAAATGGAATGGATTTTGGGAGTAATTCGAATTTCAAAATTCAAATTCAAATTTCTCAAAAGTGTAGTTGAGAATTAGTGGGTTGGAAATAATTGAATTGGATCTTGACCCAAATATTTCTCAAAGTTGAGTTAAGTTGAAAGTCTAAGATGGATTAAATTTAAGAAATAGCCAAATTGTGTTACATTAATAAATTTGGCTAAACCTTAAATGAGATAAATTAATATTAATTAATTAACGAGCTTCTTGATCTTAACAAAAAATAAAATAATTAATTTAATCGTAAACTTAGTGATTCAAAAATATAACCATGATTTAAACTAATTTAAAAGACTACCCACTAAATTTAAAATATTTTGAGATGTTGTTTTTTTGAATAATCATAAAATATACTAATTTATGCATAATTATGTAATATATATATATATTATCTAAAAACTTTAAGAAACGACAAAAATAAAGAATATTCAAAATAACGCGAACTTTTATTTTTTTTCTAAATTTATAAAACTAATTATTTTAAATTGTTTGAGAATTTAAGAAGCTCATGAATTAATTTCTACCGGAGAGGGTCAAAATTGGGTGTCAACAACTGTCCCTCATTTTACTTGGATTGATGCAAGAAATTCGAGAAAAATGAAATTGACCAAGCCAACTTTGACCGACCACATATTCATCTTTTAAGAAAAGGGATCTGGTATGGACTTTGGGAATTATGACCGAACCCTGAAAATGGGTTTCCTACATATCTCAGGCTATATGAGAATTCAGGCCACTTGTAGTTCGATACGCTAGATTTAACGCATGATTTTGAAAGAAATCAAAAGTCATCTCGATACCGAGTTATGAAGGAATTGGGATGCTTGGAAATAAGATTTAAGAGGAATGTTAGAATACAACCGAGTTTTCAACATAGAGCCCGCCTACATATCCTTAAACCATAGGAATCAGGATGTTTGTAGTTCGACTCAATCGATTGAAAAGGGAATCTATATGTTAGATAACCTTTGGTTCTGGACAAGTGACAAAATTAAACGAGTATGAAAAGGAGGCTTGTAAACTCTTAGCCATGAATGTGGTGCACTTCACACCCATAATTAAGAACTCACATGGACATAATTTTCAAAGCTCTCGGCGCATTGTCACTCAGATTGGAAACTTGCTTCCGGTAGACCAAAATTTCCGGATGTGAGACCAAAACTGACAAAACCTAAAGAAAAAATCCACATGCCTTCTGGTAGGGGTGTGGTTTGATTGTGGTGGAATTCGCTCCTCTGCTCGCGTCCTAAGAGTTTGACACTCCTCTTTGGACTATATCCCAGTTCGCTGCTAAGAAAAATTTCCACGATGTGCTGCATCCCTTTTGATGTCGTCCGCACCTGTAGTTTGTTTTTGGAGAATTCATCCTTTCGGATACTCTCGATAAAGACTGAGATAAAACTCGTCAGCACAAAAACTCAATTAAAAAGGAAGGCAGTGTCTTTTACCATGTCGACACTTAATTGTTCTCCTCGACATTTGATGTCAACTCAATCGGTTTGACGTAAAGCAAATAGAGCTTACGTCTTATGTATGTAATGCAATCTTCAATGTATTCTTCATTTGATGTTGAAATAAATAAAAACAGATGCAGTGCTGATATTTATCTTGATGTCGTCTTTGATGTTCTTCTTGATGTTTAATAAAATGATGCAGTTGATGCCGATGAGTGAATATTTTCTTCAGATGCACGATTCCCTTTCTGGCAGTGCATGATTCCTTGCCGGGCATGGGTATCTTCCCGCGATGTATGAATATTAACTCGCGATGCATGATTTTCCTCAATGTATAAATATTAACTCGTGATGCATGATCTTCCGCAATGCATGAATATTGACTCGCGATGCATGATCTTCCGCGATATATGAATATTGACTCTCGATGCATAAATTCTGCAAGGTATGAAATCTTCTTGCGATCCATAACTTTCAGCATGGTATGAAATCTTCTCGCGATGCATGAATATTGACTCGCGATGCATGATCTTCTGCTGGCCATGAATATCCTCCCGCAATGCATAAATTCTGCAAGGTATGAAATCTTCTTGCGATGCATAAATTTCAGCGAGGTATGAAATCTTCTCGCGATGTATAATTTTCTGCGAGGCATGAATATCTTCTCGCAATTAATATGTGATGCATAAATATTAACTCGCGATGCATGATCTTCTGCGGGGCATGAATATCTTCCCGCAATACATAAATTCCGCAAGGTATGAAATCTTCTTGCGATGCATAAATTTCAGCGAGGTATGAAATCTTCTCGCGATTAACTTGTGATGCATAAATATTAACTCGCGATGCATGATCTTTCGCGATGCATGAATATTGACTCGCGATGCATGAATATTGACTCTCGATGCATAAATTTCGCAAGGTATGAAATCTTCTTGCGATGCATAACTTTCAGCGAGGTATGAAATCTTCTCGCGATGCATGAATATTGACTCGCAATGCATGATATTTCGCGATGCATGAATATTGACTCGCGATGCATGATCTTCCGCGATGCATGAATATTGAATCTCGATGCATAATCTTCTGCGGGGCATGAATATCTTCCCGCAATGCATAAATTCCGCAAGGTATGAAATCTTCTTGCGATGCATAAATTTCAGCGAGGCATGAATATCTTCTCATGATTAACTTGTGATGCATGATGTCATCCTTGGTGCCAAATGAAGATAGTGCTTAAGTCGAGCAACATAGTGATCTTTTGGATAATCATATCGTCTCAATTGAAAATAACGATAAAATTGTTCTTTCAGATAGTGTATTGTCCTGATCGACAATAAAATAAATGACCCCTCCGGATAGTGTATTGTCTTGATCGACAATAAAATAAATGATCCCTCCGGATAGTGTATTGTCTTGATCGACAATAAAATAAATGATCCCTCTGGGTAGTGTATTGTCTTGATCGACAATAAAATAAATGACCCCTCTGGGTAGTGTATTATCTTGATCGACAATAAAATAAATGACCCCTCCGGGTAGTGTATTGTCTTGATCGACAATAAAATAAATGACCCCTCCGGGTAGTGTATTGTCTTGATCGATAATAAAATAAATGACCCATTCGGGTAGTGTATTATCTTGATCGACGATAAAATAAATGACCCATCCGGGTAGTGTATTGTATTGATAGACAATAAAATAAATGACCCCTCCGGGTAGTGTATTGTCTTGATTGACAATAAAATAAATGACCCATCCGAGTAGTGTATTGTCTTGATCGATAATAAAATAAATGACCCCTCCGGGTAGTGTATTGTCTTGATCGACAATAAAATAAATGACCCCTCCGGATAGTGTATAATATCATATCTGGTATTATGATGCAAATAACGTCCTTTACGGAAACCGTAAATTCTTTCTTGAGATTTACGCTTGATTCAACCTCGAATCTAGCTGTACGTTCTTTATAGACTTCATGTTGTTGGAAGTTGACTGAAATAAACCATTCATATTCCTAAGTCTCTGGTATGAGTAGTATAAAATAATTCCTGCGTCTACAGAAAACTCCGTTAAATTTTGGGATACTTTTCTCCTCCCTTGACTTCTTCGTATTCATCGATTGGAATAATTTGCTGATATCAAAGCAAAGCTATAAACCTGCATCCATAGAAAATATTTTAGTTTTAAATCGAACTGTTCTGATTTTTTCAGTTGTCTGCTCCTTGTCCTGCTATATCCGGTTGATCTTTGTGATCTCTCAACTCTTGATAGATAAGACAAAATATTTTATGCCAAAACAAATGAAACATAAAAGGAAAAATTTTAAGAAAATAAATTTTTGAAAAGTAATTTTGAAAAAGGTCACTGCCAAGTGTCATGTCACGTAGGGCTTAGCGAACTTATTCGAGTCTGATGAGTGGAAGTATATCTGATTATTCGCTGGGGAGTATTCAAAGTCACTCTGGACTTGTCGATAAATCCATGTTTGAAATTTTGAGGTCATCCTCAAAATTTCTGTCCATGTTAATTGTCTTGGCTTATCTTCGACTGTCGCTGAGTAAATTGCGGAATTTTTGAGACCCTCTCAAAAACTCTGTCCCAGTTGCAAGTCTCGAAATATCTTTAGTCTTGACTTGTTGAGGAAACATCTTATTCTCGAGAATTTTTGAGTCCCTCTCAAAAATTCTGTCCCAGTTTCTATTATAAGAGAAATAGAAATCTTATGGGAGATATGACCAAACCCTTGTGGCGCCTACGTATCCCGTTGAGGCAGGAATCAGGTCAAACGTAGTTCCCCCTCAAAGGTTAACTGAAAATAGGAAATTTTAATAAGGAAATGACCGAGGCCGACACAGGCCGACTACGTATCTCACAAAAAAGAATTCAGGTTAGACGTAGTTCATATATACAAATATATTAAAAGGGATAAATAGGGTGACCGAAAGAACATTTGCCAACCAAGTCGGGGATTGCGTCACCTCCACTAATCGAGACTTAATCTGTTTGATAATCTCCTCTTTAATCTTTAGACTCAACTCGGGCTTGAACTTCCAAGCTTCACCGGATCGAACCCTGGATTAATCGGCAGTTTATGAGATACAACATCGGTACTCAACCCTTGCATGTCCCGACTTCCCAAATGAACCACATCAATGTATTCATTGAGTAAGTGTATTATATCCTCTCTGAGTTTCATTCAAGTGAATGCTGATTTTGGCTTCTTTGACGCACTCTTGGTCTCCCAAATTTACAATTTCAGTATCCTCTAAATTCGGTTTATGCTGATTTTCAAACTGCAGAAATTTTTCAGCAACATATTCCAGTACCTCATTTTCCTCTTCCTAATCATCCACCTCATCGTCACCTGCCTCACTTTGTTAGTTCAGCTTGTGACATGACATGACATTGGTAGGTTTAAAACTTTATATTACTGAAATTATAAATAGACAAAGTTAAGTAAATAACCAAATTTTAAATAAAGAGGATTTCATTCAAAAGGGAAATAATGCGAACATTGGCTATGGCAAAGGGCCATGTTGCCTTTTTCAAACATCACGAGGGAAATTTAAAATGTACGCAATTAAGAAAATGCAAAATGGTAGGTCTCGGGCTTCTTCCAGACTACCACCGATTTAAATATGCATTAAATGATGCCCTTCTACCAAGGAGTTCGGGGAATCAGGATCGGTGTGGAGGTCCAATTCTGCAGCATCTCTCCTGGTTCAGCATCATGGATACCAATTAGCTCGACCTCTTCCTCAATAACAACATCGATCTCCTCGAAAAGGCTGCAGATTCCTACCCAACGTCGTCAGGGACGATTGGAGTTATCACCTTTGTCACACACCAATCGTCGTTTGTCTCTATCATATTCACATTGCCGCCTCTGTGATTTGGCAAAGGGTTGGTGTTGACATTTGGTGAAGCTGGTTGTAGAGAGACCACCTCTTGGTCGATTAGATCCTGAATTTTGTGCTTGAGGTTGATACAGTCCTCAGTATCATGCCCAACGTTGTTGGAATGATAAGCACATCTCTGATCTGCCCTATAGAATTTCGAATTGATATCCACGAGCTTAGGCCCCACAGGATGGATATATTCGGCCGCAGCTAGTCGCTCGTACAACTTTGTTCGACTTTCCGCGAGCGCGGTAAAATTCCTTGCAGGTTTCTTCTCGAACCGAGGTCGAGGTGGATCATAGTTTCCTTGTGGGGGAGGCATATGTTGATAAACTCGGTTGTTTGAACGTGGAGATTGACCTCTGGGATATGAATTGGCTTGGCAGTTTGGCAATGGAGCTTGGCAATTCGGGTGGGGATTTTGATATGGTGGAGCTTGGACTTGATATGCAGGAGGGGGTGCTTGGTAGCTCGACTGCACGTTGGCACAGTTGGGAGCAATGCCTTGATAGTGAGGAGATAGAACTTGGTAAAGTGGAGGATGGCTTTGGTATATGGGAGATGAATTTTGGTACATTGGAGGTGAACTTTGATAGACTAGAGGAAGATTTTGGTATACTGGAGGAGGATTTTGATATATTGAGGGAGGATTTTGGAATACTGGAGGAGGATTATTTTTGTGACCAGCTTGGTAAGAGTTTTGAGAAGGTCGAGAACGACCTTGGAAATGGGAGTACGAAGATCTCCTTGGATTTTTCTTGCCCTCATATGAAACAGCAGCCACATCTTCTCTCTTCTTTTTCAACAACCGTGAAGATCCGAGTGATGCGGCTACACGGGCTATCTTCCCTGATTTTAAACCGTTCTCGATAGTCTCACCAATCTTGACTATCTCGTCAAACTTTGCCCCAACGAGCAGCATAATTCTGTCATAATACTCAGGTTCTTGCACCCGTATGAACACCTCGACGATTTCTTTTTCAGACATGGGTGGCCTCACCCTCGCCACTTCTTTTCTCCACCTGTAAGCGAATTCTCTATAGCTTTCGATTGATTTCTGCTTCATTTTCTCTAGAGAGTAGTGATCAAGAAGGATTTCTACATTGTAAGCGAATCGCTCGATGAAGTCTTTTGCCAGAGCATTCCAGCTGGGCCATTGCCGGGATTCATGCGAGGTGAACCATTCAAGAGCTTCTCCGCACAGGCTTCGGCTGAAAAGCCGCATCAACAGAGTTTCATCCCTACCAACTCCAACAAGTTGATCGCAGTACGCTCTCATATGAGCCATAGGGTTCCCCACTCCTCCAAAAGTATCAAATTTTGGGATTTTGAACCCTTCTGGAAGGTACAGACTTGGGTGAATGCACAAATCTTCATAGTTAAGTCCGGCGGTATCGGGAACGCATTGAAGCTCTTTCATAGCCTTCTTAATCTCCTCCTTTATGTCTATTTTTGCTTCTTCGTTCACCCTCCATTCTCTTTCCTGTTCCTCGTAATGGTCCAACTCAGAACCGTGCACGTCGTGCTCAGCATGGACAGGGATTTGGAAAGCGATTCTTTTAGGCAAGGGTGAAGCTATGGAAGGACTCTGGGCATTTTGAGCAGCTTGGTAATTTTGGGGGTAAGTCTGAGGATTGGTGTTTTGATTTAAATGATGGTGGGATGCTTGAGGATTAAAATTGTTCTGATTCGGATTTTGACTTTGTTTGCGGTGGTAGAGTGGATTGAGGTTGGGTATTTTGAAGATGAGAGGACATTTGGGGGTGGTTATTCTGAGGAGGTGGTGGAGTTTGATAAGAGGCTGAAGCATATTGTGGATTCTAGGTAGTTGAGTCTATAACAGGGGAATTCTGAGTGAGCGGCACGCCTTTAGCTGGATCCCTGTTGGAGGAAGGGAAGTATGTAGGAGGCCTTCCACCTAAAGCATTAACATTATATCCTGGCAGAGGCAAATCGTGTCTTCTCTGCATCTCTACCCTCATCTCTGCAATCTGTTGCATCATCTGCAGAATCAACTCGTTCTGGTCTGCCACGGTGGGTTGAGCTACCACAACATCAGTGAGACCCACCTTTTCGTTATTGTCTCCCATAATCGTCTTTCCTTTATCAAAATTTTGTCTTAGGAAGGAATATGCGGGACCCTTCGATCTGGTGAAGTAAGGATGATCTGCCAGCTTAATCAACACAGATCAGTTCAAAAACCTGAGAAGGAAAACAACTCAAAGGCAAATTTTTCAGTTTGGATTCAAAATACAAAATGCATAATATCACACATAGAACAGATAAACACACAAGTATACAGATAAATATCGCGTCCTAACATGCTTGTGACTCCTTTATGTCAAGGGTAGGCCTACCGATTTGAAGAATGTGATTATGATAGATTGATCTGAGCCATTAATTTGTGACAACTCGAGTTCGAACTCACTATGTCAAAATTAGGCTTGGGTCCGTCTATCATTGTCACTTTGCACAAAACATGCTCGTCAGTCGTTGGGTCGTGAAACCCGTTGACATAAGGATGGACTTCTTAAATGTCGAATCGATACCCATGATCGATCCACCTAAGGCACATGCATGCATGACTTAAACTGAGGGGTGATTTAGCTCTATCTTATGTTTTCTAAGATTTGGCTTTCTAAACACAAGGTTCCCGAGTGGACAACTCGAGTGAGAAGGCTACGCGGTTACACGGAAAAAGATCCGGACACCCCGCGCAAATGCCAACTCTCCTAACTTTGAGAATTTTAAAAGAAGTTTGCGGGTGCACAAAGCACACCTCGCGTGTACGTGTGATAGTGTGAATTTCCAATAAGTGGAGAAATATGAACGGAATGACAATTTATAAAGCAATAACAAATATACAATTTATAAAAAATAATAACAGATAAACAATTTATATCACATAATCATAAAAACAAAATAAGGCATTAGGCATGCAATATAAGCAAACAAATAAACATATGCTAAAACATTAATAATTAACGTAAGTCCATTATGGTTAGAACCTATTAATTCATCAGCAGAGTTGCCATTTCTGTTATGCCGTAATTTTACTATCTTTAGAAAAATCACTTTTTGAAATGTTCTAAGTATAAAACAATTTGAGAAAAATACTTAGAAAAGAGTCGCCACTTAATTTTTTTTAAAGAAATTAAGAAAACTTAATTTAAAAAGATTTTAACAGATCAAATCTTAATAAATTTAGAGAAAATGGGTAAGAGATTCTTATTTACGCTTCAAGGAAGTTTTTAAGGCATTTGAAGCGCCCGCTAACATGCGGTTATCCTATGACTTAGATTAATTATTTTGGCTATTTTTTTTTAAAAAAATATTTAATATAGAAATAATATTATTAATTTACAAAACTCGATTAACTTGAAAAAATAATTAAGAGAATAATTTTTTAATTTTTTTTGAGAAAATGGAATCTTAATTGAAACATTTGAATATAATACAAGTGATTAGAATTTTAACAAGACTAGATTTGTTAGAACTTATTTGACGCATGTTTTAAAATAATATTAAACTAAATTGGTCAATTAAAGCATAGAGACTATTTTAAGTTAATTGAAGGTTAAGTAAAAGTTTTCAAATAAACAAAAACCAAGTATTGACAAAAATGAAATTTATTTAAACATACTAACATAGAGAATATAGTTCATCTCTTGGGGAATTAATTAAGTTATTTAATAATTCTAAGTTTAGAGTTAATAAAAAAAAGATCATAATAATAACAATTAAATAATAAAGGAGTAAAGGAGCAAATGAATTTGGGCCCCCTTGGGCCAATTTTACTGGAAATTTGGGAGTTCAACACAATTTCCGTTTTTGTATACACTTGTCATATATCAGTGTATATCGAATGTATACGATTCGTTTTTGGGCCTGCCAATTCTGTATTTTCGCTGAAACTTACCCCCTGTATTTCCTTCCTGCATGTTTTATTTTTTGCACCTGTATTGTATTTTCCGACTGTATATCGGTGTATACAGCTGGTATATTAACCTGTTCTTCAACTTTTGGGGGGCTGGAAAATTAATTTCCAGCAATGACTTTACTGCTTTCGACCTGTACACCAATTGGAGGGGCTGGACGACTCGAGGAATATATTTTGGAGCCTTTATGGCTCGATGAGAAAGCGCAACGAGATGGATTAAAGTCCATGAGGACTCGAGTAGAGTTTCACATGCAATAAAATAGAAATGAATTAGCAATGAAGTGATGAAATAAGGCACATCTTAAATACAACATAATTTATGAGTATATAAAAAATATTTAAAGAGATCCGAGTTAAGCCGGAATATATAACTAAAAAAAAAAAAACTACATCTTGAGAAGTAAATGATGCAAGAAGAAGTGATATTTACCTTTTTGAATGCAGCGACTTCACCTCACAATTCAAATTAGAACGACGATCGAGAATTTCAAATGAAATCTTCGACCCGAACACGACTTGAACGTGTTTAATCTACGTATTCTTTGCCTATTTTTTTTTTTGAACTACTATGAATGTTCAATTATTTTTATTTTTTTTTGCCTAATATCAATGTGTGTTATGAATAATGAATGAATGAGAAAGAAGAATGAATGAATATTGAATATTGAATTCTTGAATTGAATTGAATTCTTGAATTATGAATTATGTTTTCTTCAATTCTTCCATTCCTGATTTTTTTTTTGAATCTTTTTTGAATGCTTTTCAATCTTTTTCAATCTCTTTCAATCTTTTTTCAATCTTTTTGAATCTTTTTTTTGAATGAGAAAGAAGAAGAAAAGAAAAGGTATTTATAGGAGATTGTTATGGTAGATTTAAGTGGAAAATAGAATGGATTGAGATGAATTTGCATTTCAAAATTCAAAATTCAAATTCAATTTTTTTTATGGGGGGCAAATGGAATGGATTTTGGGAGTAATTTGAATTTCAAAATTCAAATTCAAATTTCTCAAAAGTGTAGTTGAGAATTAGTGGGTTGGAAATAATTGAATTGGATCTTGACCCAAATATTTCTCAAAGTTGAGTTAAGTTGAAAGTCTAAGATGTATTAAATTTAATGATACAATAAAAATACTCCCCTGCCCAGTTTCTTTTACCTTTCTCTCTTTCTCGTTTTATAAAATTTAAATTGTATATAATTTCTCTCTTTCTCGTTTTATACAATTCGATTCAATTGTAAATCCCCCGCCCAAGTCTCTTTTGCCTTTCTCTCTTTCTCATTTTATACAAATTCAAATTGTATATAATCGTTCTACACACTTATAATTATACAATTCGTTTTATACACTTCGTTTTTATACAATTCTCTGCCCAAGTCTCTTTCTCTTTCTCGTTTTATACTCTTCGTTTTATACAATTCGCTTCAATTGTATATGTATATCGAATTATACATTTATATGTTTGCTATGGGGTGCAATTATGCAAACTTTGTTATAGCATACAAATATGAATTTTATGTTTGCTATATGTGAAAGTTGTTCTATATTAATTTACCAAAAACAATCCGCCTAGAGCTTGTTGGTATAAAAGATTTGCAAGTGTCATTCCTTTTTTATTAAGATATGACATTTTCCAAAAAAAGACAATACAAAAAAACAATAAAAAAATTATAGAGCAATTTAAAGATTTTTTGTGATTTCTTGTACGTCGTGTAATATTTATAATGTCAAAACAAGATATATTATTTAAAATATTTCTGTATTGTTGATATATTGTTATATAATAGTAGAATGTTTGATAAATGATAGTAAATGTTTTGATAAATAGTACTAGTAAAATATGACATATATTATTGTGTGTAAGTCATGCTAATTAGTAAAAAGAAATTATCTTTGCATAGATTTATATTTATGTATAGCTAGTGAGTTTACTCTTTTTTCTTTTATTTTGTATAATATATAATATTATGAGATGAGCTAATTGAAGTGACATAATTAAAAACAATATAGTCAATCTTGGGTAAGTATGTTATGTGTTTAAATTTATTGTTCATTTTATTTCATTAAATCACATAATAATGGAAATTGCATTAACATCCTGTGCAGGTAAGTTTTTTTCGTCAATCTAGCTTGGCTTGCTTTAAATTAAGATGTTTGTTATGTGATTAAAAATTATATGGCATAAATTAGGAATGAAGCGGGCTTTAATATCATATGATATCTAAGTCTAACTCAACTCAGAAGCTAATTTATGAGGAGATGATTGCTCAAGTCCATGTAAGCAAAACGAAAATCCATCCCCCAATCAATATAATACTTTTAACTCACTCTAACAATATATATTTCAAAATCCACATTATTAATATCTAAAGTTTTTAGTTTTAATTGTAAGTTGGACAAGGAGTCCTTTTTTTTCCCGTAAAAATTAAAGTGTAGTTGGCCATCCTAATTGAATTAGAATTAGGTTAATTTTCCACACATACAACTGTCCTATTACCCCCACTAAGCAATTTCGATTATATATAATTATATCAATTTTTTGGTCAGCTTTAAATTTTAAGTGAGAAAGAGAGTTTTTAGTTATGAAATAAAAAACACATCCAAAACAGAGAAGCTGTGATTTATTATTGGGAAAATGGTACATAATAGCAAACATTTAAATCAAAATAAATCTTATAGCTACTGTTTAATTCATTTGTATTCCGTAACAAAAGGTGCACAATTTTTGTCATTTGGTTCGGACTCATGCTCTATAAAAAGCAGAAGATTTATTTTTATACAAATTCATTCTCTATGTTTTCTCTCCCATTTTCTTTCAAGTATTCCTAAAATTTCTTTCCAAATCAATTATTTTTAATTGAGGGTCCACCCTCTATTTTTATACAAATCTGTTAGCTATCTTTACTCTCCCAATTTCTTTCATTTTTTCCTAAAATCTCTTCCAAAATCTTAATTTTCTTATAAACTTATATATAGTTTCCACTAATAGATGCACAAATTTTTACAATTATAATATATAGTTCAACTAATACAAATTTTAAATTTTTTATATATAGAGAGATTTCACATATACATATGTATACATATATATACAATTGATAAGTCTAAAACAAAGAACATATACATATACTATTTATAGCTAATACAAAATTTTATTGTTATACAGATTATCTATATATACACACACGTATGCATACATAATTGACAATCCTAACACAAAGAACATATACATATACAAATAACAACTAATACAAATTGTACTTATATACAAATTACACACGCACGCGCACAATTGACAAGCTAAATAGAGAACATATACATAAATCATTCACAACTAATACAAAATTTAATTGATATTTTATTTTTAAAAAGTTGTATACAAATTAAAGGTATAAGGATATGTATTTAGCTTAATTAATTTGTATAAGTATATATTCTGTTTTTTTTTTCATAAAAAAACTCCTTATACACCATTGAGGAAGAAGACGTAGACGTATAAACAAAAACCTTTTGTCTTTTTCTCTTTCTGGTTTTATACATAATTATACAACTGATTTGTATACAACTGCTTTCTTTTGTATATGTATAGCGAATTATACAATTGGTTTCTTTGTATATGTATAGTGAAATATACATTTAGTTTCTTTGTATATGTATAGTGAATTATACATTTTGTTTCTTTGTATATGTATAACGAATTATACATATTTATATTTGCTATGGAACACAATTAAGCAAATTTTGTTATAACATACAAATATGAATTTTGTGTTTGTTATATGTGAAAGTTGTCCTTTATTATTTGATAACTTATCAAATGAATCTGAATATTGTTAAGAGTCTAATACAGATCTGATTCATTCAGACATCTTCAGACCCTTTAAGAGGTTTTTAAAAAATAAAACAAACATACTTGATGGGCTGAATTTGAATGATTAAGATTCATACATCCATTAAGTGCAAACAAATGAGGCCTTAGGCCACGCAATTGAGGTGCGTGGGAGATATTTGATGCCACATAAGCCAAAAAGGTGCACAAAATTACCAACAAAAAAAAAAGTTCATGGGGTAATAGGACCTTAGAATAGGTAAGGTGTGTCTTTGGGATTTCAATCACTAGGGAGGTACTTGTACATTTTTCCCTAATTAATAATTAGGGATACCTATTTTAAGTGCATTTTACAATTTATTATATTGTTGTAGAGGATGTATAGTTCGATAGAATTAGAACCTAGTAAATTTAAACAACTTTTAAATTAAGAAATAACTATGGAATTACAAACGTAATTCCTCATACACAAGAGGTTTAGTGATGACAGCAATGGTAGATATTAAAATATATAATAACACTTGTATTGATTATTATATAGAAAAAAAGAAAAAGATTATAATTATATTGTGGAGGAATGAGACAAGTTTTGTTGGAAAGAAAAAATGTTAGCTAAGCGAGGGAATTTACAGAGACGTTGTATAGAAAGTCCGCAAAATAATAAGCTCAAAAGCACAAGCAATCCAATGAGGATATATGTGGGCCACCCCTCCTTCTTACGATACATTAAGTACGTAAAATAAGCAGCTGGTATAAGTAAATTTAACGCCACACATATACAAAATATAGCAAACGCATAATCTTTGTTGTTGCAAATACACCCTGCACATTCAATCTCTTCTATTCTCTCCGCTTCTATAGTCCTATTATACATTATCTCATTCATCTCAATGTGATATTTGAGATTGAAGTAACTAGGTATGTGCATTATATATAAAGAAGGGAAATTAACCTAATTCCAATTTAACTCCTATTTGGATTCCCAAAACACGAAAACGACTCCTTCTCCAACTGTTAAGTTCAATAATAATACTTATTACTATTATTCTTTTAATTAATATACACAAACTAACACTGATTTGTCATAAACTTAATGCGGTTTAATTGGATTTTATTTTCGAAAAAATATATTTACTAAATCATATTATAGTTTAATATTTCTCCTCTAATCAGATTTGATAACACATATTTTAAATTATTGTTATGGGGCAAAGGTCTTTTGAACTCGGATGAAGTGCAACTAACTGGAAATGTTAAAAAGACTAAGGAATTGGTGAAGAGTTATGCTGATATTCTCTATCCAAATTATAGAACACAAATGACAACGGCTCTTCTTCAAACACTTGATAAAAGATACATTAATTTCCAATATATAATAATGAGTTGGCTTTATCATTTGTTATGACGATCGAGGAAGTTAAAAGCTTGTACCCGTGACCGAGATTTTTCTTTGATTGAAAGAAATTGCTAGACTTGGTGAACATGAAAGGAACAGAAAATTGAATTTTCACTATCTGATAATTTATAGTGGTTAGTAATAATTATTATTTTTTTGTTTCAAGCCCTAATAGTAAAACATTCAAATGTCCAAAAGGTGGCATTATTATTATTATTATTATTATTATTATTATTATTATTATTATTTTCATTTGTTATGACGATCGAGGAAGTTAAAAGCTTGTACACGTGACCGAGATTTTTCTTGGACTGAAAGAAATTGCTATACTTGGTGAACATGAAAAGGAACAGAAAGTTGAATTTTCACTATCTGATTATTAGTAGTGGTTAGTAATACGTTTTATTGTTTAGATCAAGTATAAGAAATTTCGCGCTCAAATTTAATTTTATTATATTAAAACTAGACACAAACGTTGTGATTTTTTTTCTTTAAGAGCTGTGACTTTGTGTTGTGACTTTTCCACCATAAATTGTTATAGGCTACTTTGATTGTACGATATGACTAGCACAATTTTTTCCATTATCAAAAGGTAAAGATATGACATATATATTACCTTACATTAAAGGTGAATGGAAAAGAAAATAGATATGAATAGTATTCATCACGATACAGACAAGTATTGTTGTTGGAAAGAAAAAATGTTAGCTAAGCGAGGGAATTTACAGAGATGTTGTATAGAAAGTCCGCAACATGTGAAGCTCGAAAGCACAAGCAATCCAATAGAAAGCCACAGGATATACATCGGCCAACCCTCCTTCTTACGATACATTATGAATAAATATGTAAAAAAAACAGCTGGTATAAGCAAAATTAACGCCACGCATAGACAAAATATAGCACACGGATAATCTCGATCCTCTTTGTTGTTGCAAATACACCATGCAGATTCAATGTCTTCTCTTCTCTCAACTAATTTCTTCTCATTCATCTCAACTTGATTCATCTCAATCTCAACGTGATTCATCTTGATGATATTTGAGATTGAAGTAACTAGGTATGTGGATTATATATAAAGAAGGGAAATTAACCTAATTCTAATTTAACTCCGCTTCCTTATCCTACTTGGATTCCTAACGGAAAAAAGAAAACTACTATTATTTTTTTATTAATTAATATACACGAAATAACAATGATTTGTTGGTGGAAAAATAAGAAAAAATTTGTCATAAATTTAATACGGTTTAATTGGATTTTATCTTGGAAAAAACAATAGCCACCGGTTTCTATTCACTTATCCATATTTCCTCTTTTAGTTACTTGTATTTACTTATCCATTTTGATAAATAAAAAAAAAAAGAAAAAAATTCAACCAAATTGGACTTGTGCCCAAATTCAACCATATTGGACTCTTTGCCCAAATTCAACCAAAATGGGCTTCTAGGTCCAAGGTTAACTCTTTATCTTTCAAAATTAGATTGATAGACTCAAAATTTAAATTTTGTTATAACTCTAGAAACTAATCCCAAGTAATGGATTTTTACCTAGTCTTTCTGTTGAACCTGACGTATTTTCCTCCTAAAATTATCATCACATTCATACTTCAATATTATTTATATTATTTTATAACTTTAACACTAATAAGCATTAGATATACAATGCACGTGTTTGAGAACTTGTAATAAATAAATAAATTTATTTAGTAACTACACAAATTATTAGAAAATTATTGCCCACAAAAGATATTGTTATCTTCTATCCGCATGGGAATATTATAAAGTAAGAGACTCATGGAAAATAGCAATCCGGTGATAATGATAAAGTTTGGACAAATTAGGAATTACTATATTTTATGGAATGATTTGTAACAATAAAATTTAATACTAAACATTGTTGAACTAAAAAAGCTATCATGGATTTTGGTTAACATTTGAATCATGGATAAACCTATTGTTGATATATTGGTTCCTTTTTTTCATATCATGTCTGTCACTGCATCTCTTTGTAAACTTATGCATTTGAGTCAAGATTACAATTTTTGTTTTTTTTAGATTTCCTTGCATGTTTATATATCAAGAGATATAATATTATAATACAATTTTTGAGCGATGAAAATAAAAATGCCACAAGGTATTATAAAATTAAGAATTTTAATAAGTTGTAATAAGAATTCATAAATGTGTTAATCATATTCGTACACTCTTGCCAAAATAATCATAATGATCTATAACAATGTATAGTCTTGCCTTTTGGCAATAGACAGTTTTCATTTTCTTTAAAACTATTGATGGTAAAACTAGAAAATAACGAAGAAACTGATACTAAAAGAAGAGATATAGCGACAAATTTAAGGAAATCTCCACGGGGCTCTTTTTATTCTGCATTGATTCTAATTTTCTTTATGTTTTTTCTATTTTCCTTTGATGTTATTCTACTTGGTACAACATTGAATAACGGAACTTCTCAATAACAAAACAAACCGTAACAAATAACTTGTGAAGAATCCTAAAAACAACAAAATGCCTATTTTGTGGTAGGAATAGAATTCAATAAAATTTAATATTTTTTGTTCTATTCCGATTATTTTATCAGAAGTTAATAATTTTAATTTTAAATCTATACTAATTTATTATAATTAGATTCAATCAAAGATAATAGTTTTGGTTCAAATCATATTTTAATGGAAAAGTTGTATACAATGACAAACTAATAAATTAAATTAATTGTTATAATCACTCTTTGATTTAATTGTGTCCCCGTAACAAACTGTTTGTCAGTCACTTCTCTCCTTCAAACTCTCGCACGCCACTCTCCTCTCTCGCTCCATCAATCACTCGCTTCCTCTCATTTTTATACAAACACAAGTGTATAAAATTTGTTTCGATTTGTATAAAGCAAAGGAAATTGTATAAATACATATATTTTTGTTCCCCTCTCTCCCCTCTTCCAGATCTCGCTCACCACTCTCCCTAATCTCGCTCGCCACCCTCGCTTATACAAACAGAAGCGAAATGTATAAGTTGCGTTTCTGTTTGTATAAAACGAGAGAAAATTGTATATACACATGCAAATACATATATTTTTGTCCTATACACTTATAATGATACAATAAAAATACTCCCCTGCCCAGTTTCTTTTACCTTTCTCTGTTTCTCGTTTTATAAAAATTTAAATTGTATATAATTTCTCTCTTTCTCGTTTTATACAATTCGATTCAATTGTATATCCCCCGCCCAAGTCTCTTTTGCCTTTCTCTCTTTCTCATTTTATACAAATTCAAATTGTATATAATCGTTCTACACACTTATAATTATACAATTCGTTTTATACACTTCGTTTTTATACAATTCTCTGCCCAAGTCTCTTTCTCTTTCTCGTTTTATACTCTTCGTTTTATACAATTCGCTTCAATTGTATATGTATATCGAATTATACATTTATATGTTTGCTATGGGGTGCAATTATGCAAACTTTGTTATAGCATACAAATATGAATTTTATGTTTGCTATATGTGAAAGTTGTTCTATATTAATTTACCAAAAACAATCCGCCTAGAGCTTGTTGGTATAAAAGATTTGCAAGTGTCATTCCTTTTTTATTAAGATATGACATTTTCCAAAAAAAGACAATACAAAAAAACAATAAAAAAATTATAGAGCAATTTAAAGATTTTTTGTGATTTCTTGTACGTCGTGTAATATTTATAATGTCAAAACAAGATATATTATTTAAAATATTTCTGTATTGTTGATATATTGTTATATAATAGTAGAATGTTTGATAAATGATAGTAAATGTTTTGATAAATAGTACTAGTAAAATATGACATATATTATTGTGTGTAAGTCATGCTAATTAGTAAAAAGAAATTATCTTTGCATAGATTTATATTTATGTATAGCTAGTGAGTTTACTCTTTTTTCTTTTATTTTGTATAATATATAATATTATGAGATGAGCTAATTGAAGTGACATAATTAAAAACAATATAGTCAATCTTGGGTAAGTATGTTATGTGTTTAAATTTATTGTTCATTTTATTTCATTAAATCACATAATAATGGAAATTGCATTAACATCCTGTGCAGGTAAGTTTTTTTCGTCAATCTAGCTTGGCTTGCTTTAAATTAAGATGTTTGTTATGTGATTAAAAATTATATGGCATAAATTAGGAATGAAGCGGGCTTTAATATCATATGATATCTAAGTCTAACTCAACTCAGAAGCTAATTTATGAGGAGATGATTGCTCAAGTCCATGTAAGCAAAACGAAAATCCATCCCCCAATCAATATAATACTTTTAACTCACTCTAACAATATATATTTCAAAATCCACATTATTAATATCTAAAGTTTTTAGTTTTAATTGTAAGTTGGACAAGGAGTCCTTTTTTTTCCCGTAAAAATTAAAGTGTAGTTGGCCATCCTAATTGAATTAGAATTAGGTTAATTTTCCACACATACAACTGTCCTATTACCCCCACTAAGCAATTTCGATTATATATAATTATATCAATTTTTTGGTCAGCTTTAAATTTTAAGTGAGAAAGAGAGTTTTTAGTTATGAAATAAAAAACACATCCAAAACAGAGAAGCTGTGATTTATTATTGGGAAAATGGTACATAATAGCAAACATTTAAATCAAAATAAATCTTATAGCTACTGTTTAATTCATTTGTATTCCGTAACAAAAGGTGCACAATTTTTGTCATTTGGTTCGGACTCATGCTCTATAAAAAGCAGAAGATTTATTTTTATACAAATTCATTCTCTATGTTTTCTCTCCCATTTTCTTTCAAGTATTCCTAAAATTTCTTTCCAAATCAATTATTTTTAATTGAGGGTCCACCCTCTATTTTTATACAAATCTGTTAGCTATCTTTACTCTCCCAATTTCTTTCATTTTTTCCTAAAATCTCTTCCAAAATCTTAATTTTCTTATAAACTTATATATAGTTTCCACTAATAGATGCACAAATTTTTACAATTATAATATATAGTTCAACTAATACAAATTTTAAATTTTTTATATATAGAGAGATTTCACATATACATATGTATACATATATATACAATTGATAAGTCTAAAACAAAGAACATATACATATACTATTTATAGCTAATACAAAATTTTATTGTTATACAGATTATCTATATATACACACACGTATGCATACATAATTGACAATCCTAACACAAAGAACATATACATATACAAATAACAACTAATACAAATTGTACTTATATACAAATTACACACGCACGCGCACAATTGACAAGCTAAATAGAGAACATATACATAAATCATTCACAACTAATACAAAATTTAATTGATATTTTATTTTTAAAAAGTTGTATACAAATTAAAGGTATAAGGATATGTATTTAGCTTAATTAATTTGTATAAGTATATATTCTGTTTTTTTTTTCATAAAAAAACTCCTTATACACCATTGAGGAAGAAGACGTAGACGTATAAACAAAAACCTTTTGTCTTTTTCTCTTTCTGGTTTTATACATAATTATACAACTGATTTGTATACAACTGCTTTCTTTTGTATATGTATAGCGAATTATACAATTGGTTTCTTTGTATATGTATAGTGAAATATACATTTAGTTTCTTTGTATATGTATAGTGAATTATACATTTTGTTTCTTTGTATATGTATAACGAATTATACATATTTATATTTGCTATGGAACACAATTAAGCAAATTTTGTTATAACATACAAATATGAATTTTGTGTTTGTTATATGTGAAAGTTGTCCTTTATTATTTGATAACTTATCAAATGAATCTGAATATTGTTAAGAGTCTAATACAGATCTGATTCATTCAGACATCTTCAGACCCTTTAAGAGGTTTTTAAAAAATAAAACAAACATACTTGATGGGCTGAATTTGAATGATTAAGATTCATACATCCATTAAGTGCAAACAAATGAGGCCTTAGGCCACGCAATTGAGGTGCGTGGGAGATATTTGATGCCACATAAGCCAAAAAGGTGCACAAAATTACCAACAAAAAAAAAAGTTCATGGGGTAATAGGACCTTAGAATAGGTAAGGTGTGTCTTTGGGATTTCAATCACTAGGGAGGTACTTGTACATTTTTCCCTAATTAATAATTAGGGATACCTATTTTAAGTGCATTTTACAATTTATTATATTGTTGTAGAGGATGTATAGTTCGATAGAATTAGAACCTAGTAAATTTAAACAACTTTTAAATTAAGAAATAACTATGGAATTACAAACGTAATTCCTCATACACAAGAGGTTTAGTGATGACAGCAATGGTAGATATTAAAATATATAATAACACTTGTATTGATTATTATATAGAAAAAAAGAAAAAGATTATAATTATATTGTGGAGGAATGAGACAAGTTTTGTTGGAAAGAAAAAATGTTAGCTAAGCGAGGGAATTTACAGAGACAAAAGCACAAGCAATCCAATGAGGATATATGTGGGCCACCCCTCCTTCTTACGATACATTAAGTACGTAAAATAAGCAGCTGGTATAAGTAAATTTAACGCCACACATATACAAAATATAGCAAACGCATAATCTTTGTTGTTGCAAATACACCCTGCACAGTCAATCTCTTCTATTCTCTCCGCTTCTATAGTCCTATTATACATTATCTCATTCATCTCAATGTGATATTTGAGATTGAAGTAACTAGGTATGTGCATTATATATAAAGAAGGGAAATTAACCTAATTCCAATTTAACTCCTATTTGGATTCCCAAAACACGAAAACGACTCCTTCTCCAACTGTTAAGTTCAATAATAATACTTATTACTATTATTCTTTTAATTAATATACACAAACTAACACTGATTTGTCATAAACTTAATGCGGTTTAATTGGATTTTATTTTCGAAAAAATATATTTACTAAATCATATTATAGTTTAATATTTCTCCTCTAATCAGATTTGATAACACATATTTTAAATTATTGTTATGGGGCAAAGGTCTTTTGAACTCGGATGAAGTGCAACTAACTGGAAATGTTAAAAAGACTAAGGAATTGGTGAAGAGTTATGCTGATATTCTCTATCCAAATTATAGAACACAAATGACAACGGCTCTTCTTCAAACACTTGATAAAAGATACATTAATTTCCAATATATAATAATGAGTTGGCTTTATCATTTGTTATGACGATCGAGGAAGTTAAAAGCTTGTACCCGTGACCGAGATTTTTCTTTGATTGAAAGAAATTGCTAGACTTGGTGAACATGAAAGGAACAGAAAATTGAATTTTCACTATCTGATAATTTATAGTGGTTAGTAATAATTATTATTTTTTTGTTTCAAGCCCTAATAGTAAAACATTCAAATGTCCAAAAGGTGGCATTATTATTATTATTATTATTATTATTATTATTATTATTATTTTCATTTGTTATGACGATCGAGGAAGTTAAAAGCTTGTACACGTGACCGAGATTTTTCTTGGACTGAAAGAAATTGCTATACTTGGTGAACATGAAAAGGAACAGAAAGTTGAATTTTCACTATCTGATTATTAGTAGTGGTTAGTAATACGTTTTATTGTTTAGATCAAGTATAAGAAATTTCGCGCTCAAATTTAATTTTATTATATTAAAACTAGACACAAACGTTGTGATTTTTTTTCTTTAAGAGCTGTGACTTTGTGTTGTGACTTTTCCACCATAAATTGTTATAGGCTACTTTGATTGTACGATATGACTAGCACAATTTTTTCCATTATCAAAAGGTAAAGATATGACATATATATTACCTTACATTAAAGGTGAATGGAAAAGAAAATAGATATGAATAGTATTCATCACGATACAGACAAGTATTGTTGTTGGAAAGAAAAAATGTTAGCTAAGCGAGGGAATTTACAGAGATGTTGTATAGAAAGTCCGCAACATGTGAAGCTCGAAAGCACAAGCAATCCAATAGAAAGCCACAGGATATACATCGGCCAACCCTCCTTCTTACGATACATTATGAATAAATATGTAAAAAAAACAGCTGGTATAAGCAAAATTAACGCCACGCATAGACAAAATATAGCACACGGATAATCTCGATCCTCTTTGTTGTTGCAAATACACCATGCAGATTCAATGTCTTCTCTTCTCTCAACTAATTTCTTCTCATTCATCTCAACTTGATTCATCTCAATCTCAACGTGATTCATCTTGATGATATTTGAGATTGAAGTAACTAGGTATGTGGATTATATATAAAGAAGGGAAATTAACCTAATTCTAATTTAACTCCGCTTCCTTATCCTACTTGGATTCCTAACGGAAAAAAGAAAACTACTATTATTTTTTTATTAATTAATATACACGAAATAACAATGATTTGTTGGTGGAAAAATAAGAAAAAATTTGTCATAAATTTAATACGGTTTAATTGGATTTTATCTTGGAAAAAACAATAGCCACCGGTTTCTATTCACTTATCCATATTTCCTCTTTTAGTTACTTGTATTTACTTATCCATTTTGATAAATAAAAAAAAAAAGAAAAAAATTCAACCAAATTGGACTTGTGCCCAAATTCAACCATATTGGACTCTTTGCCCAAATTCAACCAAAATGGGCTTCTAGGTCCAAGGTTAACTCTTTATCTTTCAAAATTAGATTGATAGACTCAAAATTTAAATTTTGTTATAACTCTAGAAACTAATCCCAAGTAATGGATTTTTACCTAGTCTTTCTGTTGAACCTGACGTATTTTCCTCCTAAAATTATCATCACATTCATACTTCAATATTATTTATATTATTTTATAACTTTAACACTAATAAGCATTAGATATACAATGCACGTGTTTGAGAACTTGTAATAAATAAATAAATTTATTTAGTAACTACACAAATTATTAGAAAATTATTGCCCACAAAAGATATTGTTATCTTCTATCCGCATGGGAATATTATAAAGTAAGAGACTCATGGAAAATAGCAATCCGGTGATAATGATAAAGTTTGGACAAATTAGGAATTACTATATTTTATGGAATGATTTGTAACAATAAAATTTAATACTAAACATTGTTGAACTAAAAAAGCTATCATGGATTTTGGTTAACATTTGAATCATGGATAAACCTATTGTTGATATATTGGTTCCTTTTTTTCATATCATGTCTGTCACTGCATCTCTTTGTAAACTTATGCATTTGAGTCAAGATTACAATTTTTGTTTTTTTTAGATTTCCTTGCATGTTTATATATCAAGAGATATAATATTATAATACAATTTTTGAGCGATGAAAATAAAAATGCCACAAGGTATTATAAAATTAAGAATTTTAATAAGTTGTAATAAGAATTCATAAATGTGTTAATCATATTCGTACACTCTTGCCAAAATAATCATAATGATCTATAACAATGTATAGTCTTGCCTTTTGGCAATAGACAGTTTTCATTTTCTTTAAAACTATTGATGGTAAAACTAGAAAATAACGAAGAAACTGATACTAAAAGAAGAGATATAGCGACAAATTTAAGGAAATCTCCACGGGGCTCTTTTTATTCTGCATTGATTCTAATTTTCTTTATGTTTTTTCTATTTTCCTTTGATGTTATTCTACTTGGTACAACATTGAATAACGGAACTTCTCAATAACAAAACAAACCGTAACAAATAACTTGTGAAGAATCCTAAAAACAACAAAATGCCTATTTTGTGGTAGGAATAGAATTCAATAAAATTTAATATTTTTTGTTCTATTCCGATTATTTTATCAGAAGTTAATAATTTTAATTTTAAATCTATACTAATTTATTATAATTAGATTCAATCAAAGATAATAGTTTTGGTTCAAATCATATTTTAATGGAAAAGTTGTATACAATGACAAACTAATAAATTAAATTAATTGTTATAATCACTCTTTGATTTAATTGTGTCCCCGTAACAAACTGTTTGTCAGTCACTTCTCTCCTTCAAACTCTCGCACGCCACTCTCCTCTCTCGCTCCATCAATCACTCGCTTCCTCTCATTTTTATACAAACACAAGTGTATAAAATTTGTTTCGATTTGTATAAAGCAAAGGAAATTGTATAAATACATATATTTTTGTTCCCCTCTCTCCCCTCTTCCAGATCTCGCTCACCACTCTCCCTAATCTCGCTCGCCACCCTCGCTTATACAAACAGAAGCGAAATGTATAAGTTGCGTTTCTGTTTGTATAAAACGAGAGAAAATTGTATATACACATGCAAATACATATATTTTTGTCCTATACACTTATAATGATACAATAAAAATACTCCCCTGCCCAGTTTCTTTTACCTTTCTCTGTTTCTCGTTTTATAAAAATTTAAATTGTATATAATTTCTCTCTTTCTCGTTTTATACAATTCGATTCAATTGTATATCCCCCGCCCAAGTCTCTTTTGCCTTTCTCTCTTTCTCATTTTATACAAATTCAAATTGTATATAATCGTTCTACACACTTATAATTATACAATTCGTTTTATACACTTCGTTTTTATACAATTCTCTGCCCAAGTCTCTTTCTCTTTCTCGTTTTATACTCTTCGTTTTATACAATTCGCTTCAATTGTATATGTATATCGAATTATACATTTATATGTTTGCTATGGGGTGCAATTATGCAAACTTTGTTATAGCATACAAATATGAATTTTATGTTTGCTATATGTGAAAGTTGTTCTATATTAATTTACCAAAAACAATCCGCCTAGAGCTTGTTGGTATAAAAGATTTGCAAGTGTCATTCCTTTTTTATTAAGATATGACATTTTCCAAAAAAAGACAATACAAAAAAACAATAAAAAAATTATAGAGCAATTTAAAGATTTTTTGTGATTTCTTGTACGTCGTGTAATATTTATAATGTCAAAACAAGATATATTATTTAAAATATTTCTGTATTGTTGATATATTGTTATATAATAGTAGAATGTTTGATAAATGATAGTAAATGTTTTGATAAATAGTACTAGTAAAATATGACATATATTATTGTGTGTAAGTCATGCTAATTAGTAAAAAGAAATTATCTTTGCATAGATTTATATTTATGTATAGCTAGTGAGTTTACTCTTTTTTCTTTTATTTTGTATAATATATAATATTATGAGATGAGCTAATTGAAGTGACATAATTAAAAACAATATAGTCAATCTTGGGTAAGTATGTTATGTGTTTAAATTTATTGTTCATTTTATTTCATTAAATCACATAATAATGGAAATTGCATTAACATCCTGTGCAGGTAAGTTTTTTTCGTCAATCTAGCTTGGCTTGCTTTAAATTAAGATGTTTGTTATGTGATTAAAAATTATATGGCATAAATTAGGAATGAAGCGGGCTTTAATATCATATGATATCTAAGTCTAACTCAACTCAGAAGCTAATTTATGAGGAGATGATTGCTCAAGTCCATGTAAGCAAAACGAAAATCCATCCCCCAATCAATATAATACTTTTAACTCACTCTAACAATATATATTTCAAAATCCACATTATTAATATCTAAAGTTTTTAGTTTTAATTGTAAGTTGGACAAGGAGTCCTTTTTTTTCCCGTAAAAATTAAAGTGTAGTTGGCCATCCTAATTGAATTAGAATTAGGTTAATTTTCCACACATACAACTGTCCTATTACCCCCACTAAGCAATTTCGATTATATATAATTATATCAATTTTTTGGTCAGCTTTAAATTTTAAGTGAGAAAGAGAGTTTTTAGTTATGAAATAAAAAACACATCCAAAACAGAGAAGCTGTGATTTATTATTGGGAAAATGGTACATAATAGCAAACATTTAAATCAAAATAAATCTTATAGCTACTGTTTAATTCATTTGTATTCCGTAACAAAAGGTGCACAATTTTTGTCATTTGGTTCGGACTCATGCTCTATAAAAAGCAGAAGATTTATTTTTATACAAATTCATTCTCTATGTTTTCTCTCCCATTTTCTTTCAAGTATTCCTAAAATTTCTTTCCAAATCAATTATTTTTAATTGAGGGTCCACCCTCTATTTTTATACAAATCTGTTAGCTATCTTTACTCTCCCAATTTCTTTCATTTTTTCCTAAAATCTCTTCCAAAATCTTAATTTTCTTATAAACTTATATATAGTTTCCACTAATAGATGCACAAATTTTTACAATTATAATATATAGTTCAACTAATACAAATTTTAAATTTTTTATATATAGAGAGATTTCACATATACATATGTATACATATATATACAATTGATAAGTCTAAAACAAAGAACATATACATATACTATTTATAGCTAATACAAAATTTTATTGTTATACAGATTATCTATATATACACACACGTATGCATACATAATTGACAATCCTAACACAAAGAACATATACATATACAAATAACAACTAATACAAATTGTACTTATATACAAATTACACACGCACGCGCACAATTGACAAGCTAAATAGAGAACATATACATAAATCATTCACAACTAATACAAAATTTAATTGATATTTTATTTTTAAAAAGTTGTATACAAATTAAAGGTATAAGGATATGTATTTAGCTTAATTAATTTGTATAAGTATATATTCTGTTTTTTTTTTCATAAAAAAACTCCTTATACACCATTGAGGAAGAAGACGTAGACGTATAAACAAAAACCTTTTGTCTTTTTCTCTTTCTGGTTTTATACATAATTATACAACTGATTTGTATACAACTGCTTTCTTTTGTATATGTATAGCGAATTATACAATTGGTTTCTTTGTATATGTATAGTGAAATATACATTTAGTTTCTTTGTATATGTATAGTGAATTATACATTTTGTTTCTTTGTATATGTATAACGAATTATACATATTTATATTTGCTATGGAACACAATTAAGCAAATTTTGTTATAACATACAAATATGAATTTTGTGTTTGTTATATGTGAAAGTTGTCCTTTATTATTTGATAACTTATCAAATGAATCTGAATATTGTTAAGAGTCTAATACAGATCTGATTCATTCAGACATCTTCAGACCCTTTAAGAGGTTTTTAAAAAATAAAACAAACATACTTGATGGGCTGAATTTGAATGATTAAGATTCATACATCCATTAAGTGCAAACAAATGAGGCCTTAGGCCACGCAATTGAGGTGCGTGGGAGATATTTGATGCCACATAAGCCAAAAAGGTGCACAAAATTACCAACAAAAAAAAAAGTTCATGGGGTAATAGGACCTTAGAATAGGTAAGGTGTGTCTTTGGGATTTCAATCACTAGGGAGGTACTTGTACATTTTTCCCTAATTAATAATTAGGGATACCTATTTTAAGTGCATTTTACAATTTATTATATTGTTGTAGAGGATGTATAGTTCGATAGAATTAGAACCTAGTAAATTTAAACAACTTTTAAATTAAGAAATAACTATGGAATTACAAACGTAATTCCTCATACACAAGAGGTTTAGTGATGACAGCAATGGTAGATATTAAAATATATAATAACACTTGTATTGATTATTATATAGAAAAAAAGAAAAAGATTATAATTATATTGTGGAGGAATGAGACAAGTTTTGTTGGAAAGAAAAAATGTTAGCTAAGCGAGGGAATTTACAGAGACGTTGTATAGAAAGTCCGCAAAATAATAAGCTCAAAAGCACAAGCAATCCAATGAGGATATATGTGGGCCACCCCTCCTTCTTACGATACATTAAGTACGTAAAATAAGCAGCTGGTATAAGTAAATTTAACGCCACACATATACAAAATATAGCAAACGCATAATCTTTGTTGTTGCAAATACACCCTGCACATTCAATCTCTTCTATTCTCTCCGCTTCTATAGTCCTATTATACATTATCTCATTCATCTCAATGTGATATTTGAGATTGAAGTAACTAGGTATGTGCATTATATATAAAGAAGGGAAATTAACCTAATTCCAATTTAACTCCTATTTGGATTCCCAAAACACGAAAACGACTCCTTCTCCAACTGTTAAGTTCAATAATAATACTTATTACTATTATTCTTTTAATTAATATACACAAACTAACACTGATTTGTCATAAACTTAATGCGGTTTAATTGGATTTTATTTTCGAAAAAATATATTTACTAAATCATATTATAGTTTAATATTTCTCCTCTAATCAGATTTGATAACACATATTTTAAATTATTGTTATGGGGCAAAGGTCTTTTGAACTCGGATGAAGTGCAACTAACTGGAAATGTTAAAAAGACTAAGGAATTGGTGAAGAGTTATGCTGATATTCTCTATCCAAATTATAGAACACAAATGACAACGGCTCTTCTTCAAACACTTGATAAAAGAGACATTAATTTCCAATATATAATAATGAGTTGGCTTTATCATTTGTTATGACGATCGAGGAAGTTAAAAGCTTGTACCCGTGACCGAGATTTTTCTTTGATTGAAAGAAATTGCTAGACTTGGTGAACATGAAAGGAACAGAAAATTGAATTTTCACTATCTGATAATTTATAGTGGTTAGTAATAATTATTATTTTTTTGTTTCAAGCCCTAATAGTAAAACATTCAAATGTCCAAAAGGTGGCATTATTATTATTATTATTATTATTATTATTATTATTATTATTTTCATTTGTTATGACGATCGAGGAAGTTAAAAGCTTGTACACGTGACCGAGATTTTTCTTGGACTGAAAGAAATTGCTATACTTGGTGAACATGAAAAGGAACAGAAAGTTGAATTTTCACTATCTGATTATTAGTAGTGGTTAGTAATACGTTTTATTGTTTAGATCAAGTATAAGAAATTTCGCGCTCAAATTTAATTTTATTATATTAAAACTAGACACAAACGTTGTGATTTTTTTTCTTTAAGAGCTGTGACTTTGTGTTGTGACTTTTCCACCATAAATTGTTATAGGCTACTTTGATTGTACGATATGACTAGCACAATTTTTTCCATTATCAAAAGGTAAAGATATGACATATATATTACCTTACATTAAAGGTGAATGGAAAAGAAAATAGATATGAATAGTATTCATCACGATACAGACAAGTATTGTTGTTGGAAAGAAAAAATGTTAGCTAAGCGAGGGAATTTACAGAGATGTTGTATAGAAAGTCCGCAACATGTGAAGCTCGAAAGCACAAGCAATCCAATAGAAAGCCACAGGATATACATCGGCCAACCCTCCTTCTTACGATACATTATGAATAAATATGTAAAAAAAACAGCTGGTATAAGCAAAATTAACGCCACGCATAGACAAAATATAGCACACGGATAATCTCGATCCTCTTTGTTGTTGCAAATACACCATGCAGATTCAATGTCTTCTCTTCTCTCAACTAATTTCTTCTCATTCATCTCAACTTGATTCATCTCAATCTCAACGTGATTCATCTTGATGATATTTGAGATTGAAGTAACTAGGTATGTGGATTATATATAAAGAAGGGAAATTAACCTAATTCTAATTTAACTCCGCTTCCTTATCCTACTTGGATTCCTAACGGAAAAAAGAAAACTACTATTATTTTTTTATTAATTAATATACACGAAATAACAATGATTTGTTGGTGGAAAAATAAGAAAAAATTTGTCATAAATTTAATACGGTTTAATTGGATTTTATCTTGGAAAAAACAATAGCCATCGATTCCTATTCACTTGTCCATATTTTCCTCTTTTAGTTACTTGTATTTACTTGTCCATTTTGATAAATAAAAAAAAAAAAAAACAAATTCAACCAAATTGGGCTTGTGCCCAAATTCAACCATATTAGACTCTTTGCCCAAATTCAACCAAAATGGGCTTCTAGGTCCAAGGTTAACTCTTTATCTTTCAAAATTAGATTGATAGACTCAAAATTTAAATTTATGTTATAACTCTAGAAATTAATCCCAAGTAATGGATTTTTACCTAGTCTTTCTGTTGAACCTAACGTATTTTCCTCCTAAAATTATCATCACATTCATACTTCAATATTATTTATATTATTTTATAACTTTAACACTAACAAGCATTAGATATACAAATGCACGTGTTTGAGAACTTGTAATAAATAAATAAATTTATTTAGTAACTACACAAATTATTAGAAAATTATTGCCCACAAAAGATATTGTTATCTTCTATCCGCATGGGAATATTATAAAGTAAGAGACTCATGGAAAATAGCAATCCGGTGATAATGATAAAGTTTGGACAAATTAGGAATTACTATATTTTATGGAATGATTTGTAACAATAAAATTTAATACTAAACATTGTTGAACTAAAAAAGCTATCATGGATTTTGGTTAACATTTGAATCATGGATAAACCTATTGTTGATATATTGGTTCCTTTTTTTCATATCATGTCTGTCACTGCATCTCTTTGTAAACTTATGCATTTGAGTCAAGATTACAATTTTTGTTTTTTTTTAGATTTCCTTGCATGTTTATATATCAAGAGATATAATATTATAATACAATTTTTGAGCGATGAAAATAAAAATGCCACAAGGTATTATAAAATTAAGAATTTTAATAAGTTGTAATAAGAATTCATAAATGTGTTAATCATATTCGTACACTCTTGCCAAAATAATCATAATGATCTATAACAATGTATAGTCTTGCCTTTTGGCAATAGACAGTTTTCATTTTCTTTAAAACTATTGATGGTAAAACTAAAAAATAACGAAGAAACTGATACTAAAAGAAGAGATATAGCGACAAATTTAAGGAAATCTCCACGGGGCTCTTTTTATTCTGCATTGATTCTAATTTTCTTTATGTTTTTTCTATTTTCCTTTGATGTTATTCTACTTGGTACAACATTGAATAACGGAACTTCTCAATAACAAAACAAACCGTAACAAATAACTTGTGAAGAATCCTAAAAACAACAAAATGCCTATTTTGTGGTAGGAATAGAATTCAATAAAATTTAATATTTTTTGTTCTATTCCGATTATTTTATCAGAAGTTAATAATTTTAATTTTAAATCTATACTAATTTATTATAATTAGATTCAATCAAAGATAATAGTTTTGGTTCAAATCATATTTTAATGGAAAAGTTGTATACAATGACAAACTAATAAATTAAATTAATTGTTATAATCACTCTTTGATTTAATTGTGTCCCCGTAACAAACTGTTTGTCAGTCACTTCTCTCCTTCAAACTCTCGCACGCCACTCTCCTCTCTCGCTCCATCAATCACTCGCTTCCTCTCATTTTTATACAAACACAAGTGTATAAAATTTGTTTCGATTTGTATAAAGCAAAGGAAATTGTATAAATACATATATTTTTGTTCCCCTCTCTCCCCTCTTCCAGATCTCGCTCACCACTCTCCCTAATCTCGCTCGCCACCCTCGCTTATACAAACAGAAGCGAAATGTATAAGTTGCGTTTCTGTTTGTATAAAACGAGAGAAAATTGTATATACACATGCAAATACATATATTTTTGTCCTATACACTTATAATGATACAATAAAAATACTCCCCTGCCCAGTTTCTTTTACCTTTCTCTGTTTCTCGTTTTATAAAAATTTAAATTGTATATAATTTCTCTCTTTCTCGTTTTATACAATTCGATTCAATTGTATATCCCCCGCCCAAGTCTCTTTTGCCTTTCTCTCTTTCTCATTTTATACAAATTCAAATTGTATATAATCGTTCTACACACTTATAATTATACAATTCGTTTTATACACTTCGTTTTTATACAATTCTCTGCCCAAGTCTCTTTCTCTTTCTCGTTTTATACTCTTCGTTTTATACAATTCGCTTCAATTGTATATGTATATCGAATTATACATTTATATGTTTGCTATGGGGTGCAATTATGCAAACTTTGTTATAGCATACAAATATGAATTTTATGTTTGCTATATGTGAAAGTTGTTCTATATTAATTTACCAAAAACAATCCGCCTAGAGCTTGTTGGTATAAAAGATTTGCAAGTGTCATTCCTTTTTTATTAAGATATGACATTTTCCAAAAAAAGACAATACAAAAAAACAATAAAAAAATTATAGAGCAATTTAAAGATTTTTTGTGATTTCTTGTACGTCGTGTAATATTTATAATGTCAAAACAAGATATATTATTTAAAATATTTCTGTATTGTTGATATATTGTTATATAATAGTAGAATGTTTGATAAATGATAGTAAATGTTTTGATAAATAGTACTAGTAAAATATGACATATATTATTGTGTGTAAGTCATGCTAGTTAGTAAAAAGAAATTATCTTTGCATAGATTTATATTTATGTATAGCTAGTGAGTTTACTCTTTTTTCTTTTATTTTGTATAATATATAATATTATGAGATGAGCTAATTGAAGTGACATAATTAAAAACAATATAGTCAATCTTGGTAAGTATGTTATGTGTTTAAATTTATTGTTCATTTTATTTCATTAAATCACATAATAATGGAAATTGCATTAACATCCTGTGCAGGTAAGTTTTTTTCGTCAATCTAGCTTGGCTTGCTTTAAATTAAGATGTTTGTTATGTGATTAAAAATTATATGGCATAAATTAGGAATGAAGCGGGCTTTAATATCATATGATATCTAAGTCTAACTCAACTCAGAAGCTAATTTATGAGGAGATGATTGCTCAAGTCCATGTAAGCAAAACGACAATCCATCCCCCAATCAATATATACTTTTAACTCACTCTAACAATATATATTTCACAATCCACATTATTAATATCTAAAGTTTTTAGTTTTAATTGTAAGTTGGACAAGGAGTCCTTTTTTTTCCCGTAAAAATTAAAGTGTAGTTGGCCATCCTAATTGAATTAGAATTAGGTTAATTTTCCACACATACAACTGTCCTATTACCCCCACTAAGCAATTTCGATTATATATAATTATGTCAATTTTTTGGTCAGCTTTAAATTTTAAGTGAGAAAGAGAGTTTTTAGTTATGAAATAAAAAACACATCCAAAACAGAGAAGCTGTGATTTATTATTGGGAAAATGGTACATAATAGCAAACGTTTAAATCAAAATAAATCTTATAGCTACTGTTTAATTCATTTGTATTCCGTAACAAAAGGTGCACAATTTTTGTCATTTGGTTCGGACTCATGCTCTATAAAAAGCAGAAGATTTATTTTTATACAAATTCATTCTCTATGTTTTCTCTCCCATTTTCTTTCAAGTATTCCTAAAATTTCTTTCCAAATCAATTATTTTTAATTGAGGGTCCACCCTCTACTTTTATATAAATCTGTTAGCTATCTTTACTCTCCTAATTTCTTTCATTTTTTCCTAAAATCTCTTCCAAAATCTTAATTTTCTTATAAACTTATATATAGTTTCCACTAATAGATGCACAAATTTTTACAATTATAATATATAGTTCAACTAATACAAATTTTAAATTTTATATATAGAGAGAGATTTCACATATACATATGTATACATATATATACAATTGATAAGTCTAAAACAAAGAACATATACATATACTATTTATAGCTAATACAAAATTTTATTGTTATACAGATTATCTATATATACACACACGTATGCATACATAATTGACAATCCTAACACAAAGAACATATACATATACAAATAACAACTAATACAAATTGTACTTATATACAAATTACACACGCACGCGCACAATTGACAAGCTAAATAGAGAACATATACATAAATCATTCACAACTAATACAAAATTTAATTGATATTTTATTTTTAAAAAGTTGTATACAAATTAAAGGTATAAGGATATGTATTTAGCTTAATTAATTTGTATAAGTATATATTCTGTTTTTTTTTTCATAAAAAAACTCCTTATACACCATTGAGGAAGAAGACGTAGACGTATAAACAAAAACCTTTTGTCTTTTTCTCTTTCTGGTTTTATACATAATTATACAACTGATTTGTATACAACTGCTTTCTTTTGTATATGTATAGCGAATTATACAATTGGTTTCTTTGTATATGTATAGTGAAATATACATTTAGTTTCTTTGTATATGTATAGTGAATTATACATTTTGTTTCTTTGTATATGTATAACGAATTATACATATTTATATTTGCTATGGAACACAATTAAGCAAATTTTGTTATAACATACAAATATGAATTTTGTGTTTGTTATATGTGAAAGTTGTCCTTTATTATTTGATAACTTATCAAATGAATCTGAATATTGTTAAGAGTCTAATACAGATCTGATTCATTCAGACATCTTCAGACCCTTTAAGAGGTTTTTAAAAAATAAAACAAACATACTTGATGGGCTGAATTTGAATGATTAAGATTCATACATCCATTAAGTGCAAACAAATGAGGCCTTAGGCCACGCAATTGAGGTGCGTGGGAGATATTTGATGCCACATAAGCCAAAAAGGTGCACAAAATTACCAACAAAAAAAAAAGTTCATGGGGTAATAGGACCTTAGAATAGGTAAGGTGTGTCTTTGGGATTTCAATCACTAGGGAGGTACTTGTACATTTTTCCCTAATTAATAATTAGGGATACCTATTTTAAGTGCATTTTACAATTTATTATATTGTTGTAGAGGATGTATAGTTCGATAGAATTAGAACCTAGTAAATTTAAACAACTTTTAAATTAAGAAATAACTATGGAATTACAAACGTAATTCCTCATACACAAGAGGTTTAGTGATGACAGCAATGGTAGATATTAAAATATATAATAACACTTGTATTGATTATTATATAGAAAAAAAGAAAAAGATTATAATTATATTGTGGAGGAATGAGACAAGTTTTGTTGGAAAGAAAAAATGTTAGCTAAGCGAGGGAATTTACAGAGACGTTGTATAGAAAGTCCGCAAAATAATAAGCTCAAAAGCACAAGCAATCCAATGAGGATATATGTGGGCCACCCCTCCTTCTTACGATACATTAAGTACGTAAAATAAGCAGCTGGTATAAGTAAATTTAACGCCACACATATACAAAATATAGCAAACGCATAATCTTTGTTGTTGCAAATACACCCTGCACATTCAATCTCTTCTATTCTCTCCGCTTCTATAGTCCTATTATACATTATCTCATTCATCTCAATGTGATATTTGAGATTGAAGTAACTAGGTATGTGCATTATATATAAAGAAGGGAAATTAACCTAATTCCAATTTAACTCCTATTTGGATTCCCAAAACACGAAAACGACTCCTTCTCCAACTGTTAAGTTCAATAATAATACTTATTACTATTATTCTTTTAATTAATATACACAAACTAACACTGATTTGTCATAAACTTAATGCGGTTTAATTGGATTTTATTTTCGAAAAAATATATTTACTAAATCATATTATAGTTTAATATTTCTCCTCTAATCAGATTTGATAACACATATTTTAAATTATTGTTATGGGGCAAAGGTCTTTTGAACTCGGATGAAGTGCAACTAACTGGAAATGTTAAAAAGACTAAGGAATTGGTGAAGAGTTATGCTGATATTCTCTATCCAAATTATAGAACACAAATGACAACGGCTCTTCTTCAAACACTTGATAAAAGAGACATTAATTTCCAATATATAATAATGAGTTGGCTTTATCATTTGTTATGACGATCGAGGAAGTTAAAAGCTTGTACCCGTGACCGAGATTTTTCTTTGATTGAAAGAAATTGCTAGACTTGGTGAACATGAAAGGAACAGAAAATTGAATTTTCACTATCTGATAATTTATAGTGGTTAGTAATAATTATTACTTTTTTGTTTCAAGCCCTAATAGTAAAACATTCAAATGTCCAAAAGGTGGCATTATTATTATTATTATTATTATTATTATTATTATTATTATTATTTTCATTTGTTATGACGATCGAGGAAGTTAAAAGCTTGTACACGTGACCGAGATTTTTCTTGGACTGAAAGAAATTGCTATACTTGATGAACATGAAAAGGAACAGAAAGTTGAATTTTCACTATCTGATTATTAGTAGTGGTTAGTAATACGTTTTATTGTTTAGATCAAGTATAAGAAATTTCGCGCTCAAATTTAATTTTATTATATTAAAACTAGACACAAACGTTGTGATTTTTTTTCTTTAAGAGCTGTGACTTTGTGTTGTGACTTTTCCACCATAAATTGTTATAGGCTACTTTGATTGTACGATATGACTAGCACAATTTTTTCCATTATCAAAAGGTAAAGATATGACATATATATTACCTTACATTAAAGGTGAATGGAAAAGAAAATAGATATGAATAGTATTCATCACGATACAGACAAGTATTGTTGTTGGAAAGAAAAAATGTTAGCTAAGCGAGGGAATTTACATAGATGTTGTATAGAAAGTCCGCAACATGTGAAGCTCGAAAGCACAAGCAATCCAATAGAAAGCCACAGGATATACATCGGCCAACCCTCCTTCTTACGATACATTATGAATAAATATGTAAAAAAAACAGCTGGTATAAGCAAAATTAACGCCACGCATAGACAAAATATAGCACACGGATAATCTCGATCCTCTTTGTTGTTGCAAATACACCATGCAGATTCAATGTCTTCTCTTCTCTCAACTAATTTCTTCTCATTCATCTCAACTTGATTCATCTCAATCTCAACGTGATTCATCTTGATGATATTTGAGATTGAAGTAACTAGGTATGTGGATTATATATAAAGAAGGGAAATTAACCTAATTCTAATTTAACTCCGCTTCCTTATCCTACTTGGATTCCTAACGGAAAAAAGAAAACTACTATTATTTTTTTATTAATTAATATACACGAAATAACAATGATTTGTTGGTGGAAAAATAAGAAAAAATTTGTCATAAATTTAATACGGTTTAATTGGATTTTATCTTGGAAAAAACAATAGCCATCGATTCCTATTCACTTGTCCATATTTTCCTCTTTTAGTTACTTGTATTTACTTGTCCATTTTGATAAATAAAAAAAAAAGAAACAAATTCAACCAAATTGGGCTTGTGCCCAAATTCAACCATATTGGACTCTTTGCCCAAATTCAACCAAAATGGGCTTCTAGGTCCAAGGTTAACTCTTTATCTTTCAAAATTAGATTGATAGACTCAAAATTTAAATTTATGTTATAACTCTAGAAACTAATCCCAAGTAATGGATTTTTACCTAGTCTTTCTGTTGAACCTAACGTATTTTCCTCCTAAAATTATCATCACATTCATACTTCAATATTATTTATATTATTTTATAACTTTAACACTAACAAGCATTAGATATACAACGCACGTGTTTGAGAACTTGTAATAAATAAATAAATTTATTTAGTAACTACACAAATTATTAGAAAATTATTGCCCACAAAAGATATTGTTATCTTCTATCCGCATGGGAATATTATAAAGTAAGAGACTCATGGAAAATAGCAATCCGGTGATAATGATAAAGTTTGGACAAATTAGGAATTACTATATTTTATGGAATGATTTGTAACAATAAAATTTAATACTAAACATTGTTGAACTAAAAAAGCTATCATGGATTTTGGTTAACATTTGAATCATGGATAAACCTATTGTTGATATATTGGTTCCTTTTTTTCATATCATGTCTGTCACTGCATCTCTTTGTAAACTTATGCATTTGAGTCAAGATTACAATTTTTGTTTTTTTTTAGATTTCCTTGCATGTTTATATATCAAGAGATATAATATTAAAGTTTGCATAATTGCACCACATAGCAAACATATAAATGTATAATTCGATATACATATACAATTGAAGCGAATTGTATAAAACGAAGAGTATAAAACGAGAAAGAGAAAGAGACTTGGGCAGAGAATTGTATAAAAACGAAGTGTATAAAACGAATTGTATAATTATAAGTGTGTAGAACGATTATATACAATTTGAATTTGTATAAAATGAGAAAGAGAGAAAGGCAAAAGAGACTTGGGCGGGGGATATACAATTGAATCGAATTGTATAAAACGAGAAAGAGAGAAATTATATACAATTCAAATTTTTATAAAACGAGAAACAGAGAAAGGTAAAAGAAACTGGGCAGGGGAGTATTTTTATTGTATCATTATAAGTGTATAGGACAAAAATATATGTATTTGCATGTGTATATACAATTTTCTCTCGTTTTATACAAACAGAAACGCAACTTATACATTTCGCTTCTGTTTGAGAGAGGCGAGGGTGGCGAGCGAGATTAGGGAGAGTGGTGAGCGAGATCTGGAAGAGGGGAGAGAGGGGAACAAAAATATATGTATTTATACAATTTCCTTTGCTTTATACAAATCGAAACAAATTTTATACACTTGTGTTTGTATAAAAATGAGAGGAAGCGAGTGATTGATGGAGCGAGAGAGGAGAGTGGCGTGCGAGAGTTTGAAGGAGAGAAGTGACTGACAAACAGTTTGTTACGGGGACACAATTAAATCAAAGAGTGATTATAACAATTAATTTAATTTATTAGTTTGTCATTGTATACAACTTTTCCATTAAAATATGATTTGAACCAAAACTATTATCTTTGATTGAATCTAATTATAATAAATTAGTATAGATTTAAAATTAAAATTACTAACTTCTGATAAAATAATCGGAATAGAACAAAAAATATTAAATTTTATTGAATTCTATTCCTACCACAAAATAGGCACTTTGTTGTTTTTAGGATTCTTCACAAGTTATTTGTTACGGTTTGTTTTGTTATTGAGAAGTTCCGTTATTCAATGTTGTACCAAGTAGAATAACATCAAAGGAAAATAGAAAAAACATAAAGAAAATTAGAATCAATGCAGAATAAAAAGAGCCCCGTGGAGATTTCCTTAAATTTGTCGCTATATCTCTTCTTTTAGTATCAGTTTCTTCGTTATTTTCTAGTTTTACCATCAATAATTTTAAAGAAAATGAAAACTGTCTATTGCCAAAAGGCAAAACTATACATTGTTATAGATCATTATGATTATTTTGGCAAGAGTGTACGAATATGATTAACACATTTATGAATTCTTATTACAACTTATTAAAATTCTTAATTTTATAATACCTTGTGGCATTTTTATTTTCATCGCTCAAAAATTGTATTGTTATAGCATACAAATATGAATTTTATGTTTGTTATATGTGAAAGTTGTTCTATATTAATTTACCAAAAACAATCCGCCTAGAGCTTGTTGGTATAAAAGATTTGCAAGTGTCATTCCTTTTTTATTAAGATATGACATTTTCCAAAAAAAGACAATACAAAAAAACAATAAAAAAATTATAGAGCAATTTAAAGATTTTTTGTGATTTCTTGTACGTCGTGTAATATTTATAATGTCAAAACAAGATATATTATTTAAAATATTTCTGTATTGTTGATATATTGTTATATAATAGTAGAATGTTTGATAAATGATAGTAAATGTTTTGATAAATAGTACTAGTAAAATATGACATATATTATTGTGTGTAAGTCATGCTAATTAGTAAAAAGAAATTATCTTTGCATAGATTTATATTTATGTATAGCTAGTGAGTTTACTCTTTTTTCTTTTATTTTGTATAATATATAATATTATGAGATGAGCTAATTGAAGTGACATAATTAAAAACAATATAGTCAATCTTGGTAAGTATGTTATGTATTTAAATTTATTGTTCATTTTATTTCATTAAATCACATAATAATGGAAATTGCATTAACATCCTGTGCAGGTAAGTTTTTTTCGTCAATCTAGCTTGGCTTGCTTTAAATTAAGATGTTTGTTATGTGATTAAAAATTATATGGCATAAATTAGGAATGAAGCGGGCTTTAATATCATATGATATCTAAGTCTAAGTCAACTCAGAAGCTAATTTATGAGGAGATGATTGCTCAAGTCCATGTAAGCAAAACGACAATCCATCCCCCAATCAATATATACTTTTAACTCACTCTAACAATATATATTTCACAATCCACATTATTAATATCTAAAGTTTTTAGTTTTAATTGTAAGTTGGACAAGGAGTCCTTTTTTTTCCCGTAAAAATTAAAGTGTAGTTGGCCATCCTAATTGAATTAGAATTAGGTTAATTTTCCACACATACAACTGTCCTATTACCCCCACTAAGCAATTTCGATTATATATAATTATATCAATTTTTTGGTCAGCTTTAAATTTTAAGTGAGAAAGAGAGTTTTTAGTTATGAAATAAAAAACACATCCAAAACAGAGAAGCTGTGATTTATTATTGGGAAAATGGTACATAATAGCAAACATTTAAATCAAAATAAATCTTATAGCTACTGTTTAATTCATTTGTATTCCGTAACAAAAGGTGCACAATTTTTGTCATTTGGTTCGGACTCATGCTCTATAAAAAGCAGAAGATTTATTTTTATACAAATTCATTCTCTATGTTTTCTCTCCCATTTTCTTTCAAGTATCCCTAAAATTTCTTTCCAAATCAATTATTTTTAATTGAGGGTCCACCCTCTACTTTTATATAAATCTGTTAGCTATCTTTACTCTCCCAATTTCTTTCATTTTTTCCTAAAATCTCTTCCAAAATCTTAATTTTCTTATAAACTTATATATAGTTTCCACTAATAGATGCACAAATTTTTACAATTATAATATATAGTTCAACTAATACAAATTTTAAATTTTATATATATAGAGAGATTTCACATATACATATGTATACATATATATACAATTGATAAGTCTAAAACAAAGAACATATACATATACTATTTATAGCTAATACAAAATTTTATTGTTATACAGATTATATATATATACACACACGTATGCATACATAATTGACAATCCTAACACAAAGAACATATACATATACAAATAACAACTAATACAAATTGTACTTATATACAAATTACACACGCACGCGCACAATTGACAAGCTAAATAGAGAACATATACATAAATCATTCACAACTAATACAAAATTTAATTGATATTTTATTTTTAAAAAGTTGTATACAAATTAAAGGTATAAGGATATGTATTTAGCTTAATTAATTTGTATAAGTATATATTCTGTTTTTTTTTTCATAAAAAAACTCCTTATACACCATTGAGGAAGAAGACGTAGACGTATAAACAAAAACCTTTTGTCTTTTTCTCTTTCTGGTTTTATACATAATTATACAACTGATTTGTATACAACTGCTTTCTTTTGTATATGTATAGCGAATTATACAATTGGTTTCTTTGTATATGTATAGTGAAATATACATTTAGTTTCTTTGTATATGTATAGTGAATTATACATTTTGTTTCTTTGTATATGTATAACGAATTATACATATTTATATTTGCTATGGAACACAATTAAGCAAATTTTGTTATAACATACAAATATGAATTTTGTGTTTGTTATATGTGAAAGTTGTCCTTTATTATTTGATAACTTATCAAATGAATCTGAATATTGTTAAGAGTCTAATACAGATCTGATTCATTCAGACATCTTCAGACCTTTTAAGAGGTTTTTAAAAAATAAAACAAACATACTTGATGGGCTGAATTTGAATGATTAAGATTCATACATCCATTAAGTGCAAACAAATGAGGCCTTAGGCCACGCAATTGAGGTGCGTGGGAGATATTTGATGCCACATAAGCCAAAAAGGTGCACAAAATTACCAACAAAAAAAAAAGTTCATGGGGTAATAGGACCTTAGAATAGGTAAGGTGTGTCTTTGGGATTTCAATCACTAGGGAGGTACTTGTACATTTTTCCCTAATTAATAATTAGGGATACCTATTTTAAGTGCATTTTACAATTTATTATATTGTTGTAGAGGATGTATAGTTCGATAGAATTAGAACCTAGTAAATTTAAACAACTTTTAAATTAAGAAATAACTATGGAATTACAAACGTAATTCCTCATACACAAGAGGTTTAGTGATGACAGCAATGGTAGATATTAAAATATATAATAACACTTGTATTGATTATTATTTAGAAAAAAAGAAAAAGATTATAATTATATTGTGGAGGAATGAGACAAGTTTTGTTGGAAAGAAAAAATGTTAGCTAAGCGAGGGAATTTACAGAGACGTTGTATAGAAAGTCCGCAAAATAATAAGCTCAAAAGCACAAGCAATCCAATGAGGATATATGTGGGCCACCCCTCCTTCTTACGATACATTAAGTACGTAAAATAAGCAGCTGGTATAAGTAAATTTAACGCCACACATATACAAAATATAGCAAACGCATAATCTTTGTTGTTGCAAATACACCCTGCACATTCAATCTCTTCTATTCTCTCCGCTTCTATAGTCCTATTATACATTATCTCATTCATCTCAATGTGATATTTGAGATTGAAGTAACTAGGTATGTGCATTATATATAAAGAAGGGAAATTAACCTAATTCCAATTTAACTCCTATTTGGATTCCCAAAACACGAAAACGACTCCTTCTCCAACTGTTAAGTTCAATAATAATACTTATTACTATTATTCTTTTAATTAATATACACAAACTAACACTGATTTGTCATAAACTTAATGCGGTTTAATTGGATTTTATTTTCGAAAAAATATATTTACTAAATCATATTATAGTTTAATATTTCTCCTCTAATCAGATTTGATAACACATATTTTAAATTATTGTTATGGGGCAAAGGTCTTTTGAACTCGGATGAAGTGCAACTAACTGGAAATGTTAAAAAGACTAAGGAATTGGTGAAGAGTTATGCTGATATTCTCTATCCAAATTATAGAACACAAATGACAACGGCTCTTCTTCAAACACTTGATAAAAGAGACATTAATTTCCAATATATAATAATGAGTTGGCTTTATCATTTGTTATGACGATCGAGGAAGTTAAAAGCTTGTACCCGTGACCGAGATTTTTCTTTGATTGAAAGAAATTGCTAGACTTGGTGAACATGAAAGGAACAGAAAATTGAATTTTCACTATCTGATAATTTATAGTGGTTAGTAATAATTATTATTTTTTTGTTTCAAGCCCTAATAGTAAAACATTCAAATGTCCAAAAGGTGGCATTATTATTATTATTATTATTTGGGAAAAGCGGGCAATTACAAATCAAATATCAAAGCTACATTGACCCAAATTCCAATTCACCAGGCAGCACAAGTCTGACAATTTCCCTAAAAGAAATAGTTGGCTTCTTGTTGATCCTAGCCAGTCTAGACGATTCCTGAGCAAGCTTCTCAAATATATCTTTAGTGAAACCCATAGAGTTGCTGGAAATACTGATATCAGAACCTTGAAGATATAGATAGGTTTCAACGCTCTTCTTTGACCTCTTCTTCTTCTTGGCGGCTCCAGCATCCTTTTGAGAGCTTCTTTCCGGCATTAGGCTTCTTGTCAGCAGGAACTTCCTCAGCCTTATTCTCCTCAACTGGTTTCTTCTCCGCTGGCTTGCTCAGAACTGAAAGATGAATTGAAATTTCTTTTGCTTTGGTTAAGACATTGTATCAGTGAGTTTAAGAAAAAAGAAAAGAAAAAAGATGACATTAATTCAATCATAAGAACCAATATAAGCAAGAGAGAAAGAATAATAACTTGTGGAACATCCACTTAACTTTTACAACATTGTTTTAACATAAATTAAAGTTTGTCCACTTGCAACCCTGATTTAACTTTTACAACATTGTTTTATCATAAATTAAAGTTTGTCCACTTGCAACCCTGATTTAATTAGATCACAACAACAACAAAAAACTGCTCGACGACCATAACAACTACAAATTAAACCGCTGCCCATTTGATTCCCGCCTATTTCATTGCGAGATATAACGTCCAAATTTTTTCTAGGAACTGACGGACAGAATTCTCCTCGCGAATGTCACATATGACATCTGCCAATCCATATCCGCTTGTTAGCGACTAATAAACAAAACAAGAAAAAAATATGTCAATTCCAGTTTTATAATAATTGAAAAAGGGAATTTGAATTATATCTCAATTCACCTCCAAAACCCCGAGCTCCGGCGGATCATTAATAGATCTAACTATAACTCTCGGAACATCCTTAGCATGCGTGTCCAAGAATAGTTTCCACTATAAACAAATAATAGTTTCAATCACATTATTGAACATAAACAAAACGTAAACAAAATGCTAAATTATTGGAAAAAGCCCAAAACCAAAATTTCTAGCTCACCTTTCTATTTACTGTATCCTCATAATCACCAAGCACTGATTGGTCAAACTGAATTAGAATCAAATCAAATGTGGGAAGCTTCCATCTTGATGTCATATTGGTAATATCTTCCCTCACTTCCCACATGTTGAATTGAATTTCTTTGGATTTTACAGTAAGATGTAGAGTCCACAGGTCCCAAGTCGAGTGGATTACATCCTATCATTAAAAATATGTTATTAAAAATATCAATAAAGTTGAAAAAAATTATGAATAAAATCACGAAACTTGTAAAATATATTAATCGAAAATCATATACCTGACCAATCACCTCTAACAGTTTTGGTGTAGGGTGTGGACGTGATATTGGAGGTGATCTCGAGTTAACATTCTCGGCGTCTGTTTTCTCAATCTCTCCTAATAGTAGACAGTTTATAGAAGTGGGTTTTTTGGTCGTTTTTGAGACAATTCTTCCCAACCAAGAAAGTAAGGCAAGCAATATGGGATATACTGAGAAAAATCTATCAATATGTTTCCATTGGGAAGTTGACCGCAGAGTCCTAAGAGAAAGCTCCGTCCCCCGAACGATAAGCTGAAGTACAGAAGCAACAATTTTTATGATGTGCTCAAAAGTGACGAAACCAATATGTCGATTGATACCCAAGAAGTCCCTATTAGGTCGAACGGCTCTTATCATCCCTGGTCTTTTTCTCATTAAATCCTTATAAACTTCTCTAACCACACATATTAAACTAGTCAGAGACGTAAATAGCGTCAACGCACAGCCAATTATTCTTGTGGTTCGAGCACCACTTCCAATAATACTACCATAAGCCACTCCACCTTCAAATAATACATTTGCCATATGTATTATTTCCTCAATTTTACTCTTTCCGGGACGAATACCACGGTAAATAGTAGATAACATTGAGATTATGATAAATCCCATTGCTACGGAAGCTAAAACTTCCTCAAACATTTCTTTTTTGGTTGTGGTTATGACAGTGCAAAGATTTGGAGTACGTAGTGTTTGAATACACAGTAGCATGCAACCTATATATATACTAATTCATTAACTACACAGTTTCAAGTTTTTTGTCTTTTACTGGTATTATCTTTTAAAATATTAATATTAATATTTTATTGTGATGGCTATAATTTTCTTGAATTGTGAAAAAGAAAATGTCTTACAGATATATAAACTTAAACAAAATAACAAAGAAATACAAAAACATGTATATTGGTGAAACACATAAACATATTTCTTTCTTTTATGAGTTATTATACCCTTTTTAAAAAACGAAATGAAGATTTCTCACTGTACAATTTTAAAAAAATATTTAAATTATTTTGGTATAATTAATTAAAAAAATTTAAAAACTTAATAATACTTTGAGAAATATTGTATTTGTCAAGTCAAATATTAATATCTATAAAAAATAATTAAACTGTTCAATTTGAACGAACTACGCACAGCTGATTCTCGACTCGATGAGATGCGAAGACATCCTTACTTGGGTTTGATGATTACAAAAAAAAGAGAAGTATTTCTTATAAAAATAATGTTGTGTTTACAATATTCCTGAACTACGTTGGACTTGATTCTTGCGTTGACAAGATACGTAGGCGCAACCTTATTGTGAGGTTCAGTCCAACCAAGAAAAGTAAAGAGCATCCTTATAATAAAAACTCGGGCAAAAAAAAATATTTTAAAATTCCTTAATTCATGGTAATTCATAATTATCTCCAACCAATACAAATTCAAATAACATTTAAAAACAATTTTTCTAATTATAAAAAACAATCTTTTTTTAATAATATGTTATAACCTGATATTATTAATGTTACAACTTATAACTTGAAAGTCTAAATCTACTGTTATAACTTCAAAAATATTAGTATATTATATGTTATGTATAAAATTTTCACAAACAAACATACAAGTTCTAAAAAATAAAACTCGTCAAAATCTGAAGAAAAAAAATTAAAAAATAAAAAAATTGTATTTTATTTTATGTATACATGAATGCATTGTATAGCAAACTCCATTCTTATTATTTTATTTTATTTTCAAATTTTCCAAATACTCTAATAAGGAAGAATATAAAGAAAAAACCAAGAGGTGTCGGTGTATTTTTCCATCAAGATGAAAGTTGTCATCATTCTGATTCCTCTCTTTCTAAGCTTAGAAATAAAAACCCTAAAACTACCCTTAAAAAAAATGATAAAAAATGAAAAAGATTCAATTTTTATTAGTAGTATCTTTTGTCTAGTCTGCAAATGCTACTACTGTTTTTTCATGAAAGCGGAAAAGAGTAATAGTGTTACACACTCTTCTTTCTCTGTGTATAATATTTTAGGTTGATTCTTTTGCAGCTAATTAAAGACATGATACATGAAAGGACTTAGGAGGATGAACAACGTTAATATTTCAAGATTCCCTGTCACAAAGTTGTAGGCTTTTAGTATTAATTTTTAGGGTTCTTTGTTTGTCCTGTTTAGATATATACTTGTTATTGCAATGTATTCATACTCTTGACAACTTGCCAAACTACTTTTTATTCTCAGAATACTATAGCTACTTAGTTTTATGAAATGTATTAAGTTGTTTCCAAAAATAATTCATATATTCACGTGGAAAAAAAAGTGATTTTGTGGAATATATTTCGCAGTTGCTAGTTTATTAAGCCGTTATAAAAAAATAATCCATATATTCGTCTGGACTAAAAAAATTGAAAAAAGATCTTTGTTTTTTGTTAAATATCTTGGTTACTTTAGTATTAGAATTAGTACAAAATTATCCAAAATACTCTTCTCATCCATCTATTGGCTCCAAAATACCCTTCCCATCTTACATTTGGATTCAAAATTGACCACTTATTTAACGGTTTTTAATTTAAACTGTTTAAACATTTTTTTAAAATACTTGGCGCTCAACTATTACAAATTACCTCCCATCCCTATTCTATCACAAATTACGAGAAATCATATATTTTTAGTATATTTCGGATACATAATTATGTCGTGTGATACAATATATTTGATTGCGTGAAGTGAGGGATTAGAAATTGAAAAATCAATTAAATAAAATGCATTACTCTGAGATACATATGAATCCCGCTGACCTGTGTCTATATTTTTGTGTAATCATAACAAAATACATATATTTAAGTATTTTTTCTTAAGTATATTTTTTCTTTGGTACATAATAGAAGAATCTTAATTAGTAGTAAGTTACGTAATATTTGAAAATGTAGATAATAATAGTTTATATGGTAATAACGTATGTCGAATTATATAGTTTTTCACTATTTTTTTTACCACTAACATGTTCAAAATAAGTAAGGATTCACTTTTGGGAGGCAATCAAGTTGGCTACCCGACTCCTTTAGAGGTTTAAACTTGAGCGTATGCAAAATAGTCTAACTGACGATAATTCCCGCAAGCTTGAGTAATTAGTACAAAATAAAATGTGCATCACGCGTTTATTCTTTATTATATTATGATTTATTTATCGAACATTCTATAATTATATAAGAATATACTCCCTCAGTCCGCTATGTCATGATTTATACTTTGAGAGTCAAATTATAAAAAATTTGATTAATATTTTAAAATATATTTTTCGGACTTATGAACCAAAAATCGACATGTCTTATTGCTGGTGGTATATCAAATAACTTTTAGAATCAAATTATAAAAAATTTGATTAATATTTTAAAATATATTTTTCGGACTTATGAACCAAAAATTGACATGTCTTATTGCTTGTGGTATATCCAATAAATACACAATTCACAGTCTTAGGCCCTATTTTCGCCCTCCTAGGTATAGGAACCTGGACTTTGGTTAGACATCCCGACACTTTGAAATATTTCAAGTTAGGTTTTCTACCTTTCAATTTCTCATATGGAATAACACGTGTCTTCGTGTGAATCAACCTATTGAGTATTCGATTTGCTGTAATGGTAGCTTCTCCCCCACAAATTTTGTGGTAACCCTGAACTTATAAGTAAGACATTCATCATTTCCTTCAAAGTTTGATTCTTCCTTTTTGCAATCACATTAGATTGAAAAGTGTAAGGAACAGTCGTTTGATGGATTATTCCCATGAAGGCACTTAATTTAGATGGGAGTACTACTAATACCCATGTATCTGGTAGTAGTAATAGTACCTGTAATGTTATGGACTTGAGAAGCATTATTGGTAATACTAGTACTAATTTAAGTATGTAGAAGAACAATGGTCGTGAAGATAGCCCCTACTACGGCCACCTGGCTTGTATTGATAAGTTGTATGTGTAACATCTCAGAAATTTTTCAAAAAGACACGATAACAATTGTTCACGCTAAAGCTATTGTACATGTTCGCTTCCTTAAATTTTTATATACGAAAATTTTGAATTTTTCTCTTCAATCTACAATATATCTTGCAATTGCAAAGTAAGTTATTCTATCTTGTATATGAAATGATTTATCCTATCACTAAAATGATGCTAATAATTCAAGGATTACCTAATACCTCTAATCAAACACAGAATAAAATAATCAATATATTTTGTTTTGAGATCATTATAATACATTATTACCTCACTCGATATTAGAGATTAAAATTAGTGTGATTTTTTAGTCCAATTCATATTCGATTAGAATATATAAAAACATTATTTATATATAGGATTTGAAGATATAAAAAAAACGTTGGAGTGTATCTAAATGTGGAAGATATATCTACCTCGTGTCAATTGGTCCAGAAGGAACGCCTACTCAAATTAGCTAACTGAAAAGATGCTCTCTTTTTGAGTATTTGAGATTTGAGAAAAAATGGACAAAGTAACCCAAATTAGCAAACTGAAAAGATGCTCTCTTTTTGAGTATTTGAGATTTGAGAAAAAAAAGCACAAAGTAACCCAAATTAGCAAACTGAAAAGATTCTCGTTTGGATCTCTTTTTTATTATTTGAGATTTGAAAAAAAAAAGAGGACAAAATAACTCAAATTAGCAAACTGAAAAGATGCTCTCTTTTTTATTATTTGAGATTTGAGAAAAAAAGGACTAAGTAACTCAAATTAGCAAACTGAAAAGATTCTCGTTTGGATCTCTTATTTATTATTTGAGATTTGAAACAAAAAAAGAGGACAAAATAACTCAAATTAGCAAACTGAAAAGATGCTCTCTTTTTTATTATTTGAGATTTGAGAAAAAAAGGACTAAGTAACTCAAATTAGCAAACTGAAAAGATATGAAATACTAAAGAGGTTCAGTGATGCCAGCAATGGTAACATTAAAATATATAATAACACTTGTATTAATTATTATATAGAAAAAGAAAAAGTTATCATATTGTGGAGTGAGACAAGTGTTGTTGTTGTTTGAAGGTATTATAAACTACTCATTTTTATAGAAATTCAAAATTAGAAATAATAATTTTTAAAGAATTAATTAATTCCCCAAAAATTAAAAAAACTTAATTGAATTCGGATAAAAAAAAATTATATGATACTTTCTAATCATCTTGAAATTAGTGAATTTATCAAATTGTCCGAAATGTAAGAAAATATTTAGATAAAATTTTAAAATTAAAGAGAGTAAAACTAATAGTAATAAAAAAAAAGGTGAAGTTGCGGTAAGAATGATGACATTGAAAGTAAGAAACTTTAATAGATAGAAATGAGAATGGATTTTTGAAGAACAAAGAAAAAGAAAAAATAAAAAGTAAAAAAATTAAAATAACAATAAAAAAAATATGTTTTAAAATAAAATACTTATAAAAAATAAAATTATATTAGCTATTATACGTTGTTCACTATCTTTGAGAGAGTACACATCACTCTCTATGTCAGGTGGACAAAACATAATATGATTATATCTATTTAAAATTGTTTAATGGAATAATAACATGATTATAAAGTTGTGTTGACATTATGTCTTTTTTCTAATATATTTTTAATTTTACTGATAGTCCAAATGTCTATTTACTCTTTAATTTCCTTTCTTTTATTTTTTTATATAATCAATACATATTATTTATTGCAAGCCCTATTTTATATTTAACTAGTGAATTTGACCGCGCTATGCGCGATTTTAATTTCTTTATATAAATTGTATTTATATATTTCTAATAAAATTTAAGCACAAATCATACTTCCATTTCAATTATTTATTATTTATAATCACTTAAAAGTTTTTAATCTTCTATAGGTACTCGTGTAGTAAACTTATAAGTGAAAGAAAAAAATAATTAGTTTTCTTAATAGGAAGTAGAGAAAGAAAAGAATTTCAAGAAATTTTGTATATATTTTGAGCATATATATAAAATCGTTTTTAAACCTATTTTTTTAAAAATGAAGAACCACAAATACATATACAAATATACTTATAAAAAACGAAGAAAAAAATAAGAACCACAAAGTATATTGTCTATATCGATTTTCCGAACATTGAGACTGATTGAATCATCAGAAATTTGGAGAAAACATCATTATACTATTTTTTTTAATAAACCAACGAATATTATAAATTATCTTACAAAATTTTTAAAATTATTTAATTTGACAATCTCTATATTTATTTAGAACTTGTGTTCTTTAGGGTGTTAGCCTCTTCATCCTCTCTCTTAAAATTGATTTATCATATGCTCGTATTCCATTTAATGTAGTATATATTGTTACTTATGTTTGATTGATCATTATTCGGTGCAATAAAAAAAATTGTAAAATATGTATGAATTATTTCAACTTCACTGCAACGATATATTTGTAATAAAAAATTAAGTTTTGCCTCTATTGTTAAATCAATGATACATAAAAATAGCTCTCAAAATTACAGTGTCAATTAAGAAGTAGAAAAATATTTATGATTTTCTATAGTATATACATTTCGATCCCATTAAATTTTGTTTCTTATATTTTGTTTGAAAGTTAAATTATATGAACTTTCACCCGTATTATATTTAATAGGTATTTTTAATTATATTAATGTGAGAAACATTGAATCTTATAGTATTTTTCGTACATATTTCAAAATATTTAAATTTTAATTCTAAAATAGTGAATTAATCTAATTCAATTGAGTGCTGAGAATAGTATTAACCATAAAAAGGTAAAATATGATGAGTAAAATGAACGAAAGCAGTAATTACTTTAGAATTCAACATTGAGGTAGATGTTATAGGTCGAATATATGAGACTCATTGATGTAGATTATAACACATGATATCAAAATTTTCAAATATTGAGTAAGAAATATTTTAATAAAGAGATTTCAAATTAGTTCTCAACCAAAAGAATACATCAATTATTTAGTACTGAAATATAGTATGAGACTCCTTGATTTATCAAAATATCAAGATTTGAATGTTGAGTAAGAATTAATAAAACAATTATAAAGTAGTTCTCAATCAAAACAATACATACCTTAGTTTGGCCGTAAGGATGAATTCATCAAGTTTTATCAAAATAGAATATTTAATAGGGCAACTTTCATATATAGCAAATAAAAAATTCATATTTGTATGCTATAGCAAAGTTTGCATAATTGCGCTCCATAGCAAACATAGAAACTGTATAATTTGCTATACATATACAGTTGAAGCGAATTGTATAAAACGAGAAAGAGAAAGACACTTGGGCAGAGATTTGTATAAAAATGAAGTGTATAAAACGAATTGTATGATTATAAGTGTATAGAACGATTATATACAATTTGAATTTGTATAAAATAAGAAAGAGAGAAAGACAAAAGAGACTTGGCAGGGAATATATAATTGAATCGAATTGTATAAAATGAGAAAGAGAGAAATTAGATACAATTTGAAATTTGTATAAAACGAGAAAGAGAGAAAGGCAAAATAAATTGGGCAGGGGAGTATTTTTATTGTATAATTATAAGTGTATAGGACGGAAATATATGTACTTGCATGTGTATATACAATTTTCTCACGCTTTATACAAACAAAAACGCAATTTATGCATTTCGCTTCTGTTTGTATAAGTGAGAAAGGCGAGGGTGGCGAGCGAGATTTGGGAGAGTGGCTGTCACGACCCAAAATCACAAGTCGTGATGGCACCTATGTTCCCAATCGATAGGTAAGCCAACTCAATACTTTTACCGATTCAAATCAATATTTTAAGTAGAAAATAAGAAGAAAAAAAACATAATATCCAATCACTAAGTCATTTACAAGTATGAGATGCGGAAACCACAATTACTATCCCAAGATTTAGTGTCATAAGTACAAGAGCTTCTAAGCTACGATACAAGTCTAGAACTAGACGACAAACCTAGACGAGAGAAATATCCTGTCTAAATACTAAAATAAAATGATGACGTCTAAAGACATAGAAGGAGGTGTGGGCCACAGAACAGCTAAGTAGCTCACCACAACTCCACGATAATTCAAAACTCATCTCTGAAAGATCCACGATATGCACTTGAAATTGGAATCCAATCTGCACCACAAAAGAGTGCAGCAAGTGCAGTATGAGTACGAAACCACGTGTACCCAGTATATCTCATTGACCGACAACGAAGAAGTAGTGACAGGAGTTTATGTAAGAAAATCGGTTATTGGATATACAAGTCCATATTATATTTACCAATCAAGTTCCATCAAATAGAGGAAAGCAAATATCACGTACCTTTCAACCACCAATAAAACCCATAATCAACAAAAACGAAGGATGTAATGAGATGCAATGCAATATGACACCATGAAATGATATGCATCAGAATACCCAGTACTCTCTCAACCGTATATACATGATACTCCTCGGAAATACATCGAGAGTTCATGACCCATGGGGGACTCGCGAGGTCCATATACCGACACGGACGATCTCCACGTGTCTGTGCGGACGATCTCAACGCACTATCATATAATCAAATAAGCCCCAGCACGGACGATCTCCACGTGCCCAACTTATAATCATAACCAATTACTCGCACGGACGATCTCCACGTGCCCAAATTATAATCATAACTCGATCTCAACACGGACGATCTCCACGTGTTAGACCTTTACTCATACTCAATCTCATGTCAATGCATGTGCACAATATGATATCAATTAAAGGGGATGATACAACATCTCAATAAATCAAATGTCTCTATGACATATAATCACTTCAATCATCACAATTACACGGGTTCAATAAAGGAACATAACCACACACAAGAATTCAAGTCACTAAGTACTTCAGCTAATGCCCATATGCTTTGGCATTCTCAAATTACAATATACATATTATAGTAATAGATTTTCCCTTTTTTAACATTGGTACTCGTACCAATGCCCGTCACACCATTGGTACGAGACCCCATCTTTCGCCCTTACCCCTTTGTCGATTTCATTTTTAAATCTTTAATTTGGAAAAACGTCCTTCAACAAGTCTAAAAAGTCTTAACATACCTTAAATGCCGAACTCGTGTCACCAATCTTCAAGATTTTTCCTTTTCTTTTCGCAAAGCTTCGGAACGTTCCCAATCTATCAATTGTGCAATATTCGTAAGTAATTGAGTTCATAGGTACTCAATTTATTATATGTCTAACTTAAACTCCAAAACTCACTCATATCTCAAATCAAGCTCCTACTCTTGATATAATTTATATGTCAAGGATTTTTATTGCTAAATTTCAAGCCAAGAATTTAACTTTAATACCTCCAACAAGGTTGAATCATATAATATACACCTAATAATTAATTACCCATCTCAATATATTAAAAACTAGTGTCTTAAGTTTGTAAATGAATTAAATAAGAACTAATTCCCACCCATTGATAAAACACTGGAACGTGGCCATTCTTTTCCTTTAACTATTCTGCAAGTTGCCATTTTTTCTTAAATATTACCACCATTTAATACAAAAATAAATAAATAACTAAAAGAAAATTATAGATCAAACATTTTTTTTTCCAGATCCTGCAACTACGTCTTTCACTACATATAAATTCCAACTTTAGATATTCCTACATATGGCAATCATTAGAAATAATTAGAAAAATCATTATTAACTAAACACCCATTCAATTCACCCCAATAATTTTACTAAAATTATATGTAACTTCCAATAACAAGTTACAGCAAACAACACGATATCAACAGATTCCTCACGCCAACAATTTCTACCACTAATGCATGCTTATGCAGAAAATAGATCGGCTAAGGAAAAACTTTATCTGCAATATATATTTCGTTGCTTCTTGCTCTACACTCCACACCGCACAAAGAAAATCAGTTTCTAACTCTTTTCTTTATTTTTCTAATAACTAATTAAGTATTAGAAGTGGATATCCCACTAACTTAATTTAATTTTATGGCCAAGTGGTATAGGAAAGTGGATATCCCACTAACTTAATTTAATTATATGGCCAAGTGGTATAGGAAATACTTAAACTACACACTTGGCCCATTAACTATCACTATATTAATTATTTAGGAAAAAGAATCATTAACTATAAGATTGTAGTTACTGAATAGTTTAAAATACCTCTTTAAATTTTCCGGAAGGAGTCAAAATAGTCCTAGTTCTCAAAACGACCTAGCGGGTCGTTACATCATCTACCACTAAAATAAACGTTCGTCCTCGAACATTAAAAGCAAAAGTAACTGAATGCTTAAAACAAAAAAAAATGAAAATCTTATCTTCGTGTCCAACTCACTCTCTCAAGTAGCATATTCATCCCTTGAAATAACTTATTTTGATCTCAAGTTCATAATTTTCCCTTCAATGTAAGTTATGGGCTTCTCCTCATAAGAAAGACTCCAATTAAGTAATATTGAATCTTATATGCACCATCCCAAGATCCACGTGAGTACCCCATTCTTTCAGCATAAACCTTTTGAAATGAGATATAAATTATGTACCTTAATAAAATAATAGGGATGGTTATCCTATACAACAAAACTATCTCTCGGATGTAGATTTAGACTAACTTCTCTGAACTATAAGTAGTCTGAATTGATATGAAATATATAGACTTGGTCACTCGATCCATTATAACCCGTAGAATATCAAACTTACACATAATACGTGGAAACCTACCACAAATCCACAGCATTCCGCTCGCACTTTAACCATAGTATAAAAATCATTTAAGTCGTATCTCTAAAATTTTGGTGTTCCTACTTTACTTACTAAGAATTCCAACACCGAGATACAACTATAATATGTATCTCTTCATAAGACACCATCAATAATGTTACTTCAATTCACGATACATCTTAATATCTTAACTAACTAAAATACCTCAAATTAAGGGTCGTTCCATGATAGCTTGATCAATACATACATAAGAAATACACATACATGTGACCACTTATCCTCAAAAATCCTTCATAATTAATCTAATCAGCTCACATATTGAAAGAACATAATAAAATTCCTTATCCTTAAAACTCACCCACCACCAACAATTTTCTGCTTGACTTCTCCTTGTAACATCTTATCATAAGTCGTACACAAACTTCCATCACCAAACTATCAAACACGAATCTTCTCCAATAAGCACTATCTCACCTCCATGTAACAAAGGTAGACTTACCCATACTCATTGTATTTTACCCTATGTTATGTACTATCACATTCACTTTGTCCAAGCAATATCAGTAATCATTCCATAGTCCTTGAGAAACTTTCATATCCATTGTATTAAATGTAGATCCCTCTTATTAAATATTATACTAACACCCCTCGCAATACACACTATAAATATAATGCCTCTACAATTTTAATGCAAGCACCACCACCACCACCAAGTTTAAGCTATAACTAAAACTGTTCTTCTCGTGAACTTTCAATTATCTCGAATAAGCTATCACTCACCTTTCTACATTAATACCCAACCAAAAAGATAAATAGAAAGAAACACCACCCAAACATAGCTGCTGTTCGGAACCTAAATAGTATTTTTTTTACTGACCTCTGAATTTGATCTCCACCGTTCAAATCAACCACCAAGATGCCAGGAACATTCAGTAAAAATTTCAGCTCAATCCAACGGTTACTTAATTGGAAATTACGATCTGACGGTTACTGGTCGGAAAAAAGAAAACTGCAAAACAAACTTTTTCCTTCTCTCTTGTTGAAAGCTCTCTCAAAAACCCCTCTTATGCCATAATGTCTTTCAAAGAAAATACTAATGAGTAATTGAATTATCCTCTCAAGACTCTCCTCTATTTGAAGAGTTGTGTTTTTCCTTACAAATCAAAACTAACTACAAATGAGATTACAATTTCAATCTTTTTCCTAATTTAAATAGAAACCAAATAGAGAGAATAATTTTAATCGTTTTCAAGTAGGATTAGGCCATGAGTTCTTTGGCTGGAACATGAGCAATGTCCCAACGTAGAACTTTAGAAAGTTCACCTCACACACATCAAAACATTGAAAAACCACTTACTTATAGGTTAATCTATTCAATGCAGGTGTATTAAATGAGAGCACCATCGATGCTAACCAACTAGGCCTAAGAACTCTAAATATCGCAAGTAAAATAGGTCAGCCCAAATTTTAAACTGCCTCAATTCTCTTGGGATCCCTCATAATACATCTCTTGATCCCTACGCATTCCAACCATCACACCAAACTAATCGAAACTCACACTTAAAAAAAAAACATGAATAAAGCTTAATTATTAATTTTTTTTTCTTCCAAATTTTAAAGAACCATCCTCAAATAATGCTCGTGACCCTTCCTACTATGGGAGTATACCAATATATCCTCGATGAAAATAATAACAAAGGAATTCCAATATGATAGAAACACAAAATAAAAATATACTTGATCCAACAAAATCTCTTACTCAATAAGTCTTGTTACCTTTCTTTCAAATTTACCGGAGTATTACAATAAGAAATAATAGAAATAGGTCAAGTGTCTAACTATAAGTCAATACTAAATTTGATATCAAACTCGCATGGATTACCCCAAAAAAAAACTCTTTCACTATTAGAATTGGCTCTAAAAGAGATAGGTCATCACTAGTATCACAACATAAGACGAATAGGTGAAGCAATCATTGTCCCCACCCATTGAAACTTTAGTGGTACCTTTTTGTTAATGGGTACTGAGACTATTCTGCCACTTAAATTTTTAAATATTAGACATAATTGAACTTAGTACAGAACTATATGATGTAGAGAAATTTACTCCACCTTTGATATGCTATTGAAGTCTAACACCTTTAGAATAGTTAAGTCTGTCCACGTGTCATGTACTATCAAGTCAACAACATAAGATCGTTGTAATCGATCTACCACTAAGAATCATCTACCGATTAAGAATATGTGCAAACATAGAAGAAGAGCTTCAAAACATATTCTAATCCAAATAAGGTATGTACTTACGATGTAGATCTACACTCGAAATAAAACTATAGTCAACTAAGAGCATATAGAATGATACTTTGAACCACCTTGATTATCCCAATACAATTAGTTATTCATGAAGGTAGTATTTCCAATCACTGATATATTGGTCTATGATCGATTTAGCGATTCATAACTACTATGCATACATCTCTATAGGTGTCCTCATGCAGCTTTATACTACTAGCCATTCCAAAATCCTTAACTTAAAAAAATCTTTTCCCCCTCTTATTTTCAATTAATATTACTAATCCCCAATCCAATATCTGGAAAGCTCTTTACAATATTTATTCATCACAATTTATCCATAACCTCAATTTAAATGTCATTACTGACTGATCTTCAATTTAACCTTTTATAATCTTTTGATGTATTAGACTTAACCAACCTTGTGACTTCTATCAAATAAACATCAGTGTGGTCATAGTGCCATTCAACTTGAACTATTCAAATTATAGTCAATATACCTCCACTCTAAAGGATAAAAGGGAAATGTGTTATACAAGTCTGGTATAAAATCTTACCCTCTCAAACGTCACGAGAAGTGATCACATTTTATATCTCTATCTTTTCTCAACTTCTCCCCGTAGCCTTACCATAATCACTAAACTCTTATTTGATCAATTGAATCTTCCTAACTTTACACTTCTCTTCAAGAAATCGACATTATAATTTTCATTACTAAATTATTCACTAATCGTAAGCACGAGTCATAAAATTATCCTAATAAATTCAAATAAAATTTCAGTATCCTTGTCTAAATCACACCTAGAGAAAGTTATTCTTACTATTTCAAACCTCGTCAATTTCATTATTAAAATTCAAAATACTCAATACTAAGTTATTTCTCTAACCACACAACTTATGTACTATACCACATAATATCATAAGCTACCACAGATGTCAAATTTGAAAATGTCTCCTCACCGTTGGTGAGAGAATGGAACAAGAAATTTTGACCTTAAACCAAACCACACACGCACGATTAGAAATGAAAGAAGAAAGTTTCCTAAAGTCCTGTAGCTTCTCGAAGATAAGTAACGGACGTCTCCGCACCGATCCGCAAGACTCTACTAGACTCAGCTCTTGTACTCGTGAGACCGATGAACCTAGGGCTCTGATACCAATTTGTCACGACCCAAAATCACAAGTCGTGATGGCACCTATGTTCCCAATCGATAGGTAAGCCAACTCAATACTTTTACCAATTCAAATCAATATTTTAAGTAGAAAATAAGAAGAAAAAAAAACATAATATCCAATCACTAAGTCATTTACAAGTATGAGATGCGGAAACCACAATTACTATCCCAAGATTTAGTGTCATAAGTACAAGAGCTTCTAAGCTACGATACAAGTCTAGAACTAGACGACAAACCTAGACGAGAGAAATATCCTGTCTAAATACTAAAATAAAATGATGACGTCTAAAGACATAGAAGGAGGTGTGGGCCACAGAATAGCTAAGTAGCTCACCACAACTCCACGATAATTCAAAACTCATCTCTGAAAGATCCACGATATGCACTTGAAATTGGAATCCAATCTGCACCACAAAAGAGTGCAGCAAGTGCAGTATGAGTACGAAACCTCGTGTACCCAGTATATCTCATTGACCGACAACGAAGAAGTAGTGACAGGAGTTTATGTAAGAAAATCGGTTATTGGATATACAAGTCCATATTATATTTACCAATCAAGTTCCATTAAATAGAGGAAAGCAAATATCACGTACCTTTCAACCACCAATAAAACCCATAATCAACAAAAACGAAGGATGTAATGAGATGCAATGCAATATGACACCATGAAATGATATGCATCAGAATACCAGTACTCTCTCAACCGTATATACATGATACTCCTCGGAAATACATCGAGAGTTCATGACCCATGGGGGACTCGCGAGGTCCATATACCGACACGGACGATCTCCACGTGTCTGTGCGGACGATCTCAACGCACTATCATATAATCAAATAAGCCCCAGCACGGACGATCTCCACGTGCCCAACTTATAATCATAACCAATTACTCGCACGGACGATCTCCACGTGCCCAAATTATAATCATAACTCGATCTCAACACGGACGATCTCCACGTGTTAGACCTTTACTCATACTCAATCTCATGTCAATGCATGTGCACAATATGATATCAATTAAAGGGGATGATACAACATCTCAATAAATCAAATGTCTCTATGACATATAATCACTTCAATCATCACAATTACACGGGTTCAATAAAGGAACATAACCACACACAAGAATTCAAGTCACTAAGTACTTCAGCTAATGCCCATATGCTTTGGCATTCTCAAATTACAATATACATATTATAGTAATAGATTTTCCCTTTTTTAACATTGGTACTCGTACCAATGCCCGTCACACCATTGGTACGAGACCCCATCTTTCGCCCTTACCCCTTTGTCGATTTCATTTTTAAATCTTTAATTTGGAAAAACGTCCTTCAACAAGTCTAAAAAGTCTTAACATACCTTAAATGCCGAACTCGTGTCACCAATCTTCAAGATTTTTCCTTTCCTTTTCGCAAAGCTTCGGAACGTTCCCAATCTATCAATTGTGCAATATTCGTAAGTAATTGAGTTCATAGCTACTCAATTTATTATATGTCTAACTTAAACTCCAAAACTCACTCATATCTCAAATCAAGCTCCTACTCTTGATATAATTTATATGTCAAGGATTTTTATTGCTAAATTTCAAGCCAAGAATTTAACTTTAATACCTCCAACAAGGTTGAATCATATAATATACACCTAATAATTAATTACCCATCTCAATATATTAAAAACTAGTGTCTTAAGTTTGTAAATGAATTAAATAAGAACTAATTCCCACCCATTGATAAAACACTGGAACGTGGCCATTCTTTTCCTTTAACTATTCTGCAAGTTGCCATTTTTTCTTAAATATTACCACCATTTAATACAAAAATAAATAAATAACTAAAAGAAAATTATAGATCAAACATTTTTTTTTCCAGATCCTGCAACTACGTCTTTCACTACATATAAATTCCAACTTTAGATATTCCTACATATGGCAATCATTAGAAATAATTAGAAAAATCATTACTAACTAAACACCCATTCAATTCACCCCAATAATTTTACTAAAATTATATGTAACTTCCAATAACAAGTTACAGCAAACAACACGATATCAACAGATTCCTCACGCCAACAATTTCTACCACTAATGCATGCTTATGCAGAAAATAGATCGGCTAAGGAAAAACTTTACCTGCAATATATATTTCGTTGCTTCTTGCTCTATACTCCACACCGCACAAAGAAAATCAGTTTCTAACTCTTTTCTTTTATTTTTCTAAGAACTAATTAAGTATTAGAAGTGGATATCCCACTAACTTAATTTAATTTTATGGCCAAGTGGTATAGGAAAGTGGATATCCCACTAACTTAATTTAATTATATGGCCAAGTGGTATAGGAAATACTTAAACTACACACTTGGCCCATTAACTATCACTATATTAATTATTTAGGAAAAAGAATCATTAACTATAAGATTGTAGTTACTGAATAGTTTAAAATACTTCTTTAAATTTTCCGGAAGGAGTCAAAATAGTCCTAGTTCTCAAAACGACCTAGCGGGTCGTTACAGTGGCGAGCGAGATCTGAAAGAGGGGAGAGAGGGGAACAAAAATATATGTATTTATACAATTTCCTCTGCTTTATACAATTAGAAATAATTATTATACACTTGTGTTTGTATAAAAGTGAGGAAGCGAGTGAGAGATTGGAGGAGAGTGGCGAGCGAGATATTTGGGAGAGAGGCGCCTGTCAATTTTTTGCAAACGTTTGCTATGGAGCACAATTAAATCGAACCCTAGCTACTCCATTTATTTTAGGTTATTAGTTTGTTATTATATACAATTATCCCTATTTAATATCATATGCATTTCTCAAGATAAAGTCTGAAAGATGCAAATTAAAAATAAAATATTGTAAATTTGCAAAGTAAAAATTGATATTATTCCTTTGAGTTATAACACGTAATCCTACCCCAATTTAGTATAAAGTAATATTAAAAAAATATAAAGAATATATTTAAACAAACTTAATATACATATCACACAATTTTTTTATTGACTTTTTGTGTGTGTGTAAAATTAAACATTTTAACCTTTAGGCATAAACCCAATGACTTGCAAAAGTGAAGCTTCACAATCACAAAAAATAAATAAGGAATATAAAAAAACATAAAGAAACACAGACATAAGACATTGAATATATTAATTGTTCAATTTAATTGGATTATAATTATAGTTCAATATTCACCCGTGAAAAAATGAGCAAAACGGCTGTAAAATGTATAATCTAAAATGTATCAATTATTTAGTTTAAATAATAATGACTTTTGATCTTTCTAAATTAATGTAAGTGATATATAATTTGTAGGTTTTAAAATAAATTATATAAATGTAAAAAATTAAGAAAATGTCAAAATTTGAGAAAAATAAATAAATGTCATCCTTGACTTTAGAAGCATGCCACATCACCTCTCCTACGATGACATTATAAGAAGAAAGTTGAAAACAAAAGATCAAATAACACATTTATAGTTTACTTTTTTGTACATATAATTTAATTAAAAAAAACTTTATATTTAAAATTCGTGATGAACTTTAAATAACAGACTACTTACAAAATAATAACAAAAATCCTTAAGCACTTGAACTAATATATATAAAATTAGGGAAGCAACATTAAACTTGTTACTCATCATGTGGAGGTTAAAAGCATTTCTTTAGTCTCGAATCTTGATTATCTTGCGCTCCTCTAACATGCTCCTTTAAACATATACCTGCAATATAAAAAGTTCGACTCCATATGTTGAAACCAATCAGTACATGTAAAAACTGAAAATGAAAATTTGAAAAAATAACCATTTAAACAAAAATATTTAACCATAATATCCTAAATCATTGAAATGATAGCAATTTTTGTCATATGTAATAACAAACTACTTACAAAAAATAACAAAAATTCTTAAGCACTTCAACTATTATATATAAAATTAGGGAAGCAACATTAAACTTGTTACTCATCATGTGGAGGATAAAAGCATTTCTTTAGTCTCGAATCTTGATTATCTTGCGCTCCTCTAACATGCTCCTTTGAACATATACCTGCAAAATGAGAAGTTTGACTCCATATGTTGGAACCAATCAGTACATATTAAAACTGAAAATGAAAATTAAAAAAAAAACACATTCAAACAAAATATATAACAATAATATCCTAAATCATTGAGATGATAGCAATTTTTGTCATATGTAACATGTATTTCGGATAGTTATATAGTGATAGATAAAGTCATGAGAATTAAACAAAAGGAAGATAAAAGATCATTTTATTTTGTAGAGTAGGCCTTTAGGGAAAGTTATTAGAGGATTAATGATAGTCTTTCGAGTTTCATAAACTGATTTTTTTAAATAAGAAATAAAGTAGAGTTAATGAGGGAGGTGTAATTAAAAATATAATTTTAAAGTGATTTTTAACCTAGCATATAAATAAAGAATAAATTTTTAAAAAAATTAAAAAAAGATAAATATGAATAGTGGCCATTGAGATTGAGATTTTCCACATCACCTAATTTTTTATTTAGCTTTATTATATATATTATTTTTTTATTTTTAAAAAATAATAAAAATAGAAGGTATAAATTATAATAATAATAAAAACTAAAAAAATTATAATAATATAAACTTAGGAAAAAAATATTATAAAAATAATTTTTTACTTTTGAGGCAATATGGTAGCCTTTTGGAATTCCTTGATTTAAAGAAGGTGTAATTCTCATTAAATAACTAATTAAAGTAAAATATATATACACATAATATTATTGTGTAAGAAATAATTTAAAAAGCCCTAAACAATTTTAAAAATAGAAAAACATTTTTCTGATCATTGAGGCATGCCACATAGGCGGAATAAAGATCCTCATTTATATATATATATTGATATATTGATGATTGATTGATGTTTACCTTGATAGGGAATGGAAACTTAATACTATCTTTAACTGATTCATATTTATTTTCTTTTGCATACAACAAATTTACCATGGTACAATTAAAAATGATTTGCTAATTTCTTTTTTTTTTTATTATAAAAATTCAAAACGTATAAAGAACCACTTAGCATAATCCATACTAATCAAAATATTTGCGCATGCATAAGATCAAAACTGATCAAGAATCTAACATGATCAATTCAAGAGAAATAATATGTGCGTAATTTTATTGATATTTATTTTTATTCAAAAGTTCAAAATTGATTAGGTTTTATCGAGCTATACAATCTCTCTAGCTTGTGATGCACAATAATACTCACGATGTACACTAAATTATATATTTTTATAATTTGACATTATTCCTTTTTATCTAAATTTACAAATTTTAACTTTTACAATATGTGTTCGGCTTGAACCTATATGCGCTTATTTTATCTCTTTTTTTTTTTTAAACCATGCATGATAATTTGGTTAAAAGGATATTACTATTTTCAAGATACGCATAAAAAAAGATGAAATATATTGAATATTAGTTTAGATTTTCTGCATAGAATTTTAAAGTAATTTTGCATGGTGAATGACTTTGAAAATTTGTAATGTTAATAGTTACTTCAATTTTTTGTTATATTTTTATTTTTTATTATGTTTATAATTATATTATTGAATTTTGTTTATTTTTTTTAATTTTTATTTTATTCTAGCTATGTAGCTTTTCTATAATTTTATAGTCTCTCTATAATATATTATAGACATAATATATTATCATATAATATGACAATTAAGTGAATGGACAAGCTAATAAAATTTTATATGACAATTAAGTGAATGGACAATCTAATATTTATTTTATATGACTATTAAATCTTCTTATATTTATAAGTGATATGTTTTTTCCTCATTTAAATGACATTTGTGACTCATTTGTTTCTATTAAGATTAAGAGATCTGAATCTAAATACACATTTAAATATTAAGATTTGTATTAAGATTTATGTGTTTTGATATAAATATTAAGATGTGGTCTCTAAATCTGAAAACTAAATCATTACTGTTGTTTGTTTTCAATATCTGAATGTAGAAGTGAAATGAACTATTATAAATTTTTCATTTCAACAAAATATATAACTTTTGATAAAAAAAAATTCTTAGAAGTTTTAATGATTCGGAGTAATAATTTTTCATTCAAAAATCTTGATAAACAACAATACACCAAAAAAATTATTTCAATCAGTGTTGTTGACACACATCAATACAAGAAATTATTAATGTAAAAAAAAATACTTGAAACGATTTATGAAAACTTGTCAGTTGAGAAAAAAATGGTGTTTAATTGAGAAAAATGAGAAAGAGAGTTTTTAGTTATGAGATAAAAAGACACATTCAAAGCAGAGAAGCTATGATTTATTGTTGGGAAAATGGTACATAATAGCAAACATTTAAATCAAAATAAATCTTATACCTACTGTTTAATTCATTTGTATTCCGTAACAAAAGGTGCACAATTTTTGTCATTTGGTTCGAACTCATGCTCTATAAAAAGCAGAAGATTTATTTTTATACAAATTCATTCTTTATCTTTTCTCTCCCATTTTCTTTCAAGTATCCCTAAAATTTCTTCCCAAATCAATTATTTTTAATTGAGGGTCCACCCTCTACTTTTATATAAATCTGTTAGCTATCTTTACTCTCCCAATTTCTTTAATTTTTTCCTAAAATCTCTCCCCAAATTTTAATTTTCTTATAAACTTATATATAGTTTCCACTAGTATAGATACACAAATTTTTAAAATTATAATATATAGTTCAACTAATACAAATTTTAAATTTTATATACAATTGATAAGTCTAAAACAAAGAACATATACATATACTATTTATAGCTAATACAAAATTTTATTGTTATACAGATTATATATATATATATATATATATATATATATATGCATACATAATTGACAATCCTAACACAAAGAATATATACATATACAAATAACAACTAATACAAATTGTACTTATATACAAATTACACACACGCACGCGCACAATTGACAAGCTAAACAGAGAACATATACATAAATCATTCACAACTAATTCAAAATTTAATTGATATTTTATTTTTTAAAAAGTTGTATACAAATTAAAGGTATAAGGATATGTATTTAGCTTAATTAATTTGTATAAGTATATATTCTGTTTGTTTTTGCATAAAAAAACTCCTTATACACCATTGAGGAAGAAGACGTAGACGTATAAGCAAAAACCTTTTGTCTTTTTCTCTTTTTGGTTTTATACATACACCAATTATATAATTGATTTATATACAACTGCTTTCTTTTGTATATGTATATCGAATTATACAATTGGTTTCTTTATATATGTATAGTGAATTATACATTTAGTTTCTTTGTATATGTATAACGAATTATTCATATTTATATTTGCTATGGAATGCAATTAAGCAAATTTTGTTATAACATACAAATATGAATTTTGTGTTTGTTATATGTGAAAGTTGTCCTTTATTATTTGATAACTTATCAAATGAATCTTAATATTGTTAAGAGTCTAATACAGATCTGATTCATTCAGACATTTTCAGTCCCTTTAAGAGGTTTTTAAAAAATAAAACAAACATACTTAATTGGCTGAATTTGAATGATTAAAATTCATACATCCATTAAGTGCAAACAAATGAGGTGCGTGGGAGATATTTGATGCTACATAAGCCAAAAAGGTGCACAAAATTACAAAAAAAAAAAAAAGTTCATGGGATAATAGGACCTTAGAATAGATAAGGTGTGTCTTTGGAATTTCAATCACTAGGGAGGTACTTGTACATTTTTCCCTAATTAATAATTAGGGATATCTATTTTAAGTGCATTTTACAATTTATTATATTGTTGTAGAGGATGTATAGTTCGATAGAATTAGAACCTAGTAAATTTAAACAACTTTTAAATTAAGAAATAACTATGGAATTACAAACGTAATTCCTCATACACAAGAGGTTTAGTGATGACAGCAATGGTAGATATTAAAATATATAATAACACTTGTATTGATTATTATATAGAAAAAAAGAAAAAGATTACAATTATATTGTGGAGGAATGAGACAAGTGTTGTTGGAAAGAAAAAATGTTAGCTAAGCGAGGGAATTTACAGAGACGTTGTATAGAAAGTCCGCAAAATAATAAGCTCAAAAGCACAAGCAATCCAATGAGGATATATGTGGGCCATCCCTCCTTCTTACGATACATTAAGTACGTAAAATAAGCAGCTGGTATAAGTAAATTTAACGCCACACATATACAAAATATAGCAAACGCATAATCTTTGTTTTTGCAAATACACCCTGCACATTCAATCTCTTCTATTCTCTCCGCTTCTATAGTCCTATTATACATTATCTCATTCATCTCAATGTGATATTTGAGATTGAAGTAACTAGGTATGTGCATTATATATAAAGAAGGGAAATTAACCTAATTCCAATTTAACTCCTATTTGGATTCCCAAAACACGAAAACGACTCCTTCTTCAACTGTTAAGTTCAATAATAATACTTATTACTATTATTCTTTTAATTAATATGCACAAACTAACAATGATTTGTCATTCTAAATCTTGTTGTGTTGGATTTTGATGATTTATTAAGATCAAATTGAGTAATTTTAGTGTTGTTTTCGTTAGATTAGAGTGTAATTAAGTTAAGTAATCGAATCCAAGTGATTGGGGAAGAAATCGTTCGATTTTAGGCGATTTAAGGTGAGAAAACGAGCAAAAGTGCTCGGCAGATTCTCTGGGTTAGGTCCTGGCGCAGCGCGCCTGCCAGAGTACCCCAAAGCCATCTCTGTACTTTAGGGGCTGGCGCCCCAGGGTCGTCTGCCCCATCTAGTTTGCCTCCGATTGCTCCATTTGAGTTCGTTTAAAGTGCACCTTCACCCCTTTTCGATTCTAACTAATCTAAGCTACTTCTAAATACCCAAAATCAATCTTAACAGGAATATAACATGAATATAATCTTAATCAATAAATATTATTTATTGCAAGCCCTATTTTATATTTAATGTTTACCTTGAAGGGGAATGGACACTTAATACTATCTTTAACTGATTCATATCTATTTTCTTTTGTATACAACAAATTTACCATGGTACAATTAAAAATGATTTGCTAATTTCTTTTTCTTTTTTATGAAAATTCAAAACGTATAAAGAACCACTTAACATAATCCATAATAATCAAAATATTTGCGCATGCATAAGATCAAAACTGATCAAGAATCTAACATGATCAATTCAAGAGAAATAATATATACGTAATTTCATTGATATTTATTTTTATTCAAAAGTTCAAAATTTATTAGGTTTTATCGAGCTATACAATCTCTCTAGCTTGTGATGCACAAAAATACTCACGGTGTACACTAAATTATATATTTTTTAATTTGACATTATTACTTTTTATCTAATTTTTCAAATTTTAACTTTTACAATATGTGTTCGGCTTGAACCTATATGCGCTTATTTTATCTCTTTTTTTTTTTAACCATGCATGATAATTTGGTTAAAAGGATATTACTATTTTCAAGATACGCATAAAAAAAGATGAAATATATTGAATATTAGTTTAGATTTTTTGCATAGAATTTTAAAGTAATTTTGCATGGTAAATGACTTTGAAAATTTGTAATGTTAATAGTTACTTCAATTTTTTGTTATATTTTTATTTTTTATTATGTTTATAATTATATTATTGAATTTTGTTTATTTTTTTTAATTTTTATTTTATTCTAGCTATGTAGTTTTTCTATAATTTTATAGTCTCTCTATAATATATTATAGACATAATATATTATAATATTATATGACAATTAAGTGAATGGACAAGCTAATAAAATTTTATATGACAATTAAGTGAATGGACAATCTAATATTTATTTTATATGACTATTAAATCTTCTTATATTTATAAGTGATATGTTTTTTCCTCATTTAAATGACATTTGTGACTCATTTATTTCTATTAAGATTAAGAGATCTGAATCTAAATACACATTTAAATATTAAGATTTGTATTAAGATCTATGTGTTTTGATATGAATATTAAGATGTGGTTATAGACAATAAAATTCGCGTGGAGAAAATAATAATCAAGAACGGAAAATTATAGCAACAATCGTTTTATTATTTCAAGTACGAGTGTTACAATCTCTATGATTCCTCTGAATTCGCCTTTTCAAATATAAATTCAAGGGCATTAAAAGCTTGTTCTTGAATATGGAATTTATCTTGATCTTGATCTCTATCTTGATCTTGATATTGGACTTGGACTTGGACTTGGATTTGAACTTGATCTTGACTTGACTTTATCTTGGTCTTGACTTTCTAGTTGAATTCAAGGACTTGGAGCTTGATCTTGAATCCGGTGGTCTTGGTCTTGATCTTGAACTTGAACTTTATCTTGATCTTGACTTTTAGTTGAATCCAAGGGCTTGGAGCTTGATCTTGAATCTGGTGGTCTTGATCTTGATCGTTCTTGAACTTGATCTTGGAGTTGAACTTGGACTTGGACTTGATCTTGACTTGAACTTTATCTTGATCTTGACTTTCTAGTTGAATTCAAGGGATTGGAGCTTGATCTTGAATCCGGTGGTCTTGATCTTGATCGTTCTTGAACTTGATCTTGGAGTCGAACTTGGACTTGGACTTGATCTTGATCTTGGCTTCTTCAAATCTTGAACTTAAACCCTTGAATTCTTGAACTCTTGAACTTGTAAAGAAATTTATGGCTTTTGATCCACGAGCTTTTTCTAGCTTCTTGTTTAGAATTCTTGGTTCTCTTTTTCTGAATGATGAGACCCCTATTTATAGTTTTAGAATAGAGGAGTTGCGATTGGAATAAGACTCCCTTTGACCAATCAGATTTAAATGAAATATAATTTGGGCTTTATGGAGCGGGCTTTAATTAAATTCATATTTATCGAAATTTAAATAATTAAATCAATTATATTAATCCATTATTTTTATTTGGACTAATACATTCATTAATTTAATACAATCCGAACAACTTTATAGATTTATATTTAATAAATTTTAAGTGACTACAAATGCCCCCTTCTTCAAGTCTTGTCGAGATATTTTATCTTTCAAATACTAGGCTTGAAGAATTTGAAGACTTCATCTTGAATCAATTTTATTCATAAGGGTTTGCCCCCATTGAGTCACCACCATTTGGTGCAAGTCTGAAGTTTTATGAAAGCTTACTCATAGCTTTAACTCATGTAACAGATCAAGTGAGAACATTTGGTTTTTTTGACACTCATGCAACTGAACTTAGAATATGGTTCTAAGTGCCTATGTACCTCAATAAAGAGGATCAAGTCGCAACGTAGTTCAGGAGGAGTGAGTGATTTTTTTTTTGTGTCGTACACAATTTATACTTTTGCGGGCCAGGAGTGACATGTAGTTTAGGCTCGTACCTTAAGGAGCATTTTAACTTGAAGATTTAGCTCAAATTTAAAGAGTTTTATGATATACATTTTAGACTCATGTCTCAAGGAGCATTTTAACTTGAAGATTTAACTCAAACTTGAAGATTTAAGGGACATATAGTTTAAGCTTTGTTTCAAGGAGCATTTTAACTTGAAGATTTAACTCAAACTTGAAGATACACAGTTTAAACTCGTGTTTCAAGGAGCATTTCAACTTGAAGATTTAACTCTAACTTGAATATTTAAGTGACATACAGTTTAAGCTCGTGTTTCAAGGAGCATTTCAACTTGAAGATTTAACTCAAACTTGAAAATTTAAGTGACATACAATTTAAGCTCATGTTTCAAGGAGCATTATAACTTGCAATTTAAGCTCATGCGTTAAAGAGCGTTGTAACTTGCAGTTTAAGCTCATGCATTAAGGAGCGTCGTGACTTGCAGTTTAAGCTCATGCGTTAAGGAGCGTTGTGACTTGCAGTTTAAGCTCATGCGTTAAGGAGCGTTGTAACTTGCAGTTTAAGCTCATGCGTTAAGGAGCGTCTAGATATACATTGACTCTTCAAAGTCATCTTCGGATGCAGACTTGCCCCCACTTTGGAGTTCTTCTATATCTTCATCTTCATGAGGTCCATAGACAGGAGATTGTTGATCTTCTCTTAAAGTCATGCTTAATTCCATGTCATGTGCACGAATTGCCAACTCTTCAAATGTATTGGGCTTTAATCCTTGCAAAATGTAGTGAAGACCCCAATTCATACCTTGGATGCATATTTCAATGCTAGAAATTTCACTAAGGCGATCTTTGTAGTTGAGGCTTAAACTTCTCCAGCGATTGATAAAGTCAATAACTAACTCATCTTCACCTTGACGAGCCTTTGTAAGTTCCATCATACTAACGACCAGGGGCGGACCCACGTTCTGTCGAGGGTGTTCGGGTGAACACCCTCGATAAAAAAAATACATGCTATACCTAAGGTGAATTTTCTAAATTTGTATTGATATATATATTTTGAACACCCTAAATCACAAATGGATGAGATGGCCCAGCGATAGTTGAGCTCAAAGTTATGTGTGACGTCCAGGGTTCAAATCCTTGCATAGGCGTTTTATTTTTACATTTTTGGTTTCAGTTTTTTTTTTTTAGTTAGATGTTTATACTTTTATTTTTCGAACCTCCTCAACGAAAATCCTAGGTCCGCCACTGGTGGTGGAAGCTCTTCATTCTGCTCGTGTTGTCTCCATTTCGCTGCATTAAGAAAGGCAATGGTCCTCCTCTTATAGCACCCTATTCACCCTCATTGTCATAAATTATCGCTGGTTTGTTTAAATGTCTCGATGTGGTATGTTCATTTTTATGCAATTTCATGACTTGGCAAACCAAAGATTCATCGGTTTTGCACCTAAAGTTGAGGTTTCTGGTCACAACTTTGAGCTCTGTATGATGGTCCTTCTTTAAATCTGATGCTTGACGACTTTGGATCTGTGCTGCGCCGACTGTGCTTTTAGTATCAAGTGTGTTGTGTTTACCTTATGACTGTTTAATGTGGATATTTACATAAAGATGAGTTCTCAAAATTCAGTATGACACTGAAAAAGGAATTAAGTCACTATTATTCTAAATAAATATCCTATCCATCCTTAAGTCTGCTCTACGAGATAATAATAAATCCTACATGATTTCATTTCAAATGTTCTCACATTAGTGGAGATTTACAGAAGGGTCAAACATATGGTAGCATACTTGCATGCGTTGAACATTCTTGCGAGTGTGAGTGTACTTAGAAAATATCCTCAAATCAAACACTTCAAATATGTGTGAAATATGACTTGTCTTTGTTGTGTGGCATGTGAAACCTAAGGATTGGTACAATTTAAAACCTTTATTTGAATCTAGATGAACGACTCTTGTTTGATCCTTAAGTATGTTTGAGGTACCACTTGAAACTGTAACAATTACCTTGAATTCAATCATAGAAAAAAGAAAAAAAAAGAAAAAAAAAAGGAGAGATGCAATCCTAATTGTTGATATCAATTGTAATCAAGATTTGACTGTTTCATCACATTCTTTATTTTTCAAAAATAAAAAGAAAGTAAGCAATCACCACTCTTTAATATTTTTCAAAGCATTCTTAGATTTTTTCCAAGAAAAAAGAATTTGTCTTTTCTTTTTTTGGTTGTTCACTGCAAAAAGTGTCATTAGGTTAATTTTGTATGTGTGAGAGTCCTATTATACTTCATTGGGTGGTCCGTTCCAAAAATGTGATATATCTTGTCTTTAGGCTTTGAATATAATGGGGAATATCATTTTCATATTTCATCATGTTCATATTATGCATTTTCTATTGATGATCTCTCAGATTCTTTGCAGCATTCATCATCTAGAGGATTGAAACTACATTTGACATGATTCTTGACTCAACAGGATATGTAGGAGCCACTACGACTCAGTCATATACTCAGTGTGATTTTCATTTCTCCTTGCAATAAAAACTAAGACAGAAATTTTGAGAGCATATAAAAAATTCACAATAAAGGTGCTACCTCCATCAAGTCAAGATTGTAGGTCATTTGAGATTTGCCAAAGTTCTAACTAGGACAAAATTTTTGAGGAAGATCTCAAAAATCCCAACAAGTACTGTGAGAAACTTGATAGTCAACTTTAAATGATCCATCATCGCTTGAAGTTCAAAGTCAACTTGTAAGTCTCCAACATTTTCATGGCAATATAGCCCTCATACAAATCCCCTATAAAACATGACTTCCAAAGAACACTTGTGTCAAAGTGAGGCATTTTGTACACATTCTCTTGTGAATCTTTCCTTAAAGTTTCTTAATCATGTTGCTAGCTAAAGTGATATGGTGTCTCCTAACTGTTCCTTTTCGTAGGGACACATGAAAGCATCGAGATGATGACATTTTCAAGATATACGAGCCATCCACCTCGTTACAGTTGGATAATCATCGAGTCATCCACCTTGTTACAGTTGGACAATTACCGAGCCATCCACCTCGTTGCAGTGGACAATTATCGATCGATCCATCTTGTTACAGTTGGAAAATAACTGAGACATCCACCTCGTTACAATTGGACAATCACGAGCCATCCACCTTGTTATAGTGGACAATCATTGAGTCATTAATCATTGCATTTTTCATTTTCCAAGAGAGCCATTGCATTTAAGTCGTATCTATTCAAAGGTGAAGGATGTTCATTCTATCTATTCAACGTTCAAGTCAGTGAAAACTTACGTTGAAAGATATTTGCATTTAAGTTGCATCAATTTGGAGGTGAAAGATGTACAACTTATATATTCGCGTTCAAGTCGGTGAAAACTTGCGTTGAAAGATATTTGCATTTAAGTCACATTTATTCGGAGGTGAAGGATGTGCACCTTATATATTCACGTTCAAGTCGGTGAAACTTGCGTTGAAATATATTTACATTTAAGTCGCATCCATTTGGAGGTGAAGGTTGTGGACCTTATCTATTCGCGTTCAAGTTGGTAGAAACTTGTGTTAAAAGATATTTGTATTTAAGTCGCATCCATTCGGAGGTGAATGATGTACACCTTATCTATTCAACGTTCAAGTCAGTGGAAACTTGCGTCGAAAGATATTTGCATTTGAGTCACATATATTGGAAGTTGAAGGATGTGCACCCTATCTATTTCACGTTCAAGTTTGAGGTGAAAGAATTTTTATTCATCCTACCGATGGACATACATTGAAAATCCTACTGATGGATCATCGTTTTTATTCGTCCTACCGATGAACATGCAATTTATCCTAAAGATGGATCATCATTTTCATTTGTCTGATCAATTGACATATATTTGGATCATACCAATAGATCACCTTTTTATTCATCCTAACGATGGATCATTTTTTAAATTATTTGTCCTCCCGATGGAATATTTTCATTCGTCCTACCGATGGACATGCGTTTATATCCTATCAATAGATCTTCTTCATTCGTCCTACCGATGGACATACATTCAAAATCCTACTGATGGATTATTTTTTCCATTCGTCCTACCGATGGACATACATTCAAAATCCTACCGATGGATCATCTATTTTCTTTCGTTTTACGATGGACATACATTCAAAATACTACCGACGGATAATCTTTTATCATTTGTCTTACCGATGGACATACATTCAAAATTCTACCGATGGATTATCATCTTCATTCGTCCCACCGATGGACATGCATTTTTATCCTACCAACTGATCATCTTCATTTGTCGTATCATAAGAGAAGCTACCTTTATCCCAGTAGATTTGTCTCTACTAATGAGTTTCATCTTTGTTTTTCCGAGAACATCAAGAGAATGCATTCTCAGTTGAGCCACATGTGCAGAGTACTTCAACAAGAACACAACACAACATGAAACCTTTTGGAGGAAAGTCCGTGATCCACTTCCACCACATTCTAATCACACTTTCATATAAAGGTCATGTGTTCGGCCAAAATCGGAGCTAACTTGAACGCGAATAGATAAGGTCCACAACCTCATTACAATTGGACAATCACGAGCCATCCACCTTGTTATAGTGGAAAATCATTGAGTCATTCATCATTGCATTTTTCATTTTCCAAGAGAGCCATTGCATTTAAGTCGCATCTATTTAGAGGTGAAGGATGTTCATTCTATATATTCAACGTTCAAGTCAGTGAAAACTTACGTTGAAAGATATTTGCATTTAAGTCGTATCAATTTGGAGGTGAAGGATGTACACCTTATCTATTCGCATTCAAGTCGGTGAAAACTTGCGTTGAAGGATATTTGCATTTAAGTCACATTTATTCGGAGGTGAAGGATGTGCACCTTATCTGTTCACGTTCAAGTCGGTGGAAACTTGCGTTGAAATATATTTACATTTATGTCGCATCCATTTGGTGGTGAAGGTTGTGGACCTTATCTATTCACGTTCAAGTTGGTAGAAACTTGTGTTAAAAGATATTTGTATTTAAGTCGCATCCATTCGGAGGTGAATGATGTACACCTTATCTATTCAACGTTCAAGTCAGTGGAAACTTGCGTTGAAAGATATTTGCATTTGAGTCACATATATTGGAAGTTGAAGGATGTGCACCCTATCTATTCCACGTTCAAGTTTGAGGAGACTTCCATTGAAAGAATTTTTATTCATCCTACCGATGGACATACATTGAAAATCCTACTGATGGGATCATCGTTTTTATTCGTCCTACCGATGAACATGCATTTATCCTACCGATGGATCATCATTTTCATTTGTCTGATCAATTGACATATATTTGGATCCTACCAATAGATTACCTTTTTATTCATCCTAACGATGGATCATTTTTTAAATTATTTGTCCTCCCGATGGAATATTTTCATTCGTCCTACCGATGGACATGCGTTTATATCCTAGCAATGGATCTTCTTCATTCGTCCTACCGATGGACATACATTCCAAATCCTACTGATGGATTATTTGTTCCATTCGTCCTACCGATGGACATACATTCAAAATCCTACCGATGGATCATCTATTTTCTTTCGTTTTATGATGGACATACATTCAAAATCCTACCGATGGATCATCTTTTATCATTTGTCTTACCGATGGACATACATTCAAAATTCTACTAATGGATTATCATCTTCATTCGTCCCACCGATGGACATGCATTTTTATCCTACCAATTGATTATCTTCATTTGTCGTATCATAAGAGATGCTACCTTTCTCCCAGTAGATTTGTCTCTACTAATGAGTTTCATCTTTGTTTTTCTGAGAACATCAAGAGGATGCATTCTCAGTTGAGCCACATGTGCAGACTACTTCAACAAGAACGCAACACAACATGAAACCTTTTGGAGGAAAGTCCGGGATCGACTTCCACCACATTCCAATCACACTTTCATATAAAGGTCATGTGTTCGGTCAAAATCGGACTTGTCAATTTTTGTTGTCCACGATTTCTTTCATCAATCATATCCAACGAAAGAAACAGTTATTGACACTCAATTTTGGCCTAATATTTTTAAAATTCATAACTTTTAAGTTTTATTTATTTGATAGTTCAAAATGAATTTTTATAATTTTAAATAAGTTTATGTCTATCTATCTTTATTTATCAAAATTTAAGATTTTTATCAGTTAATTTTAAAATTGATGTTTACATGTCATTAGTTACATTCATTATATATTTTTTTCAAATATTCATTTTATGTGATGCATTTTTTAATATTTATGTTGATATTTTGCAAGGTCTAGAAATTTATTCGAAAACGAATAAAATTTGCATATACAATTGACAATAATTTTGGGTCACAGTCCCAAACTTACAAAATTTGAATCCATTACATAATTATTTTTTCTATTTAAGTTTTAATAGGTCAAGAAACAAGGGGGTTGTGAATTTATTTTAGGGTTGTAAATTTTCAAATTTTTATACATAAAAGATTTCACTAGTCAATACTTTTTTGGCTGTCACCACCTTGAAATTCGGCAACCCAAAACCCCTATCATTCTCTTTTTTTCCGGCAAAATCCAATCTAATTCAACTCACCCTTCTCCCATTTTTCATTTTTTCTGAGTTCGGGAGCTCCGTCGTCGGCGAACAAATGCCGTCACGACAATTCTAGAAACAACCACCCAAAATACCCCTCCCAAACCCACGAGCTTCCACCAAAAAACAGACAGCCAGAGCTCCTCAACCCATCTTCCTTCACTACCAAACTTCACTTCAAAAAATTTTACTGCTCCCTCTTCCCTTCACCATTTCTGGCGAAATCGAAACCCCTCCTTTTTTTTTCCAGACGCAGAACCACCAGTCTCGAAACCCCACTCTGTCTCCGACCGAAAACGGTCAACAATACCCTATTTCTGTCTAAACGAAACCAGACCCACAACCAACTGTCACCATATCCTGACGCCCCTTAACCACTTCCGATAAACTCGCGAGAAGCCCACACTCATGAACCAGATTTCAACAAGACCACGAGCTCTGGAGAAACAACCAACAAATGAGACCGACAATCATATCTTTATAGTACAGTTATTTGGTATGAGTATTTTAAAAAAAAATTTATCCGGTGATAAGTTGATCATCCAAATTTGTTACTCCCTCCGTTTCAAAAAGAATGACCTAGTTTGAATTGAAACGGACTTTAAGAAAAGAAAGAATATTTTTTAATCTTGTGGTTCTAAATTAAAGTTATGTCAAATGTGCGAAAATGCCCTTTAATCTTGTGGTCTTAAATATGTCACGTGAAAAATTAAAGTTAAAGTGTTGCCAAAAAAGGAAAGGGGTCATTCTTTTTGAAACAAACTAAAAATAAAATAGAGATATTCTTTTTTAAACGGAGGGAGTATTAAGTTCATTTAGCTCTAGTGTTAATTAAATAAGGTTTGAAGTTGTCTATATTGTTTTAGCTAGCGTATATGTCTTACGTAATTATTCGTATAACTATTTAAATTTTATTAATTTTCAAAATCGAAAAGATATATTATTAATAATATATACTTCATCTTATATAAATTTTTGGTTAGCTATTTAGCTATACAATGTTTCGTTTTAGTTAATTATTTCGTAACCAAATTAATTATTTTATTTTTGTTAACCTTAAGAAGTTTGTTAACTAATTATATTTATTCATCTTTTAAACTTTAATCAATTTGGCCAATTACATTTTAATTTGGCTAAATGGGTAATTTTCTTAAGACCAACTTTGGGTCACTTGTCAACAAAATTCCCCGGGCCCAATTTCTTTCCCTTTAACAATTTTCAGCAAACCCATATATTAGTCCTTTTCTCTTTGCAACTTTTAAGACCAAATACCCAACCCAATATTTTTTCCCAGTTCAATTAATAGTCCAGCCTACCTAAACAATACCCAATCCAATATTTTTGCCCTAGTTCAATTAATAGTCCAGCCTACCTAAATAATACCCAACCCAATATTTTTGCCCCAGTTCAATTAATAGTCCAGCCTACCTAAATAATACCCAACCCAATATTTTGCCCTATTGAATCCAAATCAGCAGTCCTTTTTTCCCAGCTATTCATTAGATGACCCGACCCATTTTTGGAGAAAAGAAGTGTTCCTAGATGTTCTAATGTCTTCCCAAGGAAGATGACAGCAGCAAACGCGTGAGCGCTACCGCAAACCCACGACGCGCCTCTTTCTTCTCACGCAAGAGCGAGTCGACAGAAAGCCGTTCGAATACACGCCAACTTCAATGGCGCTAGACGGAAAGAGAGGTCACGCGTTTTTCCCTTTATGGTACTGCTTCTCGTACGTTTTTTGCATATTCCAGCTATTAATTCATCCTTGCTATTGCGAGATCATTTCGCGTGGCATGGCAAGGACGATTGAGACGAACTGAAGCGTACACCTCGCCTTATGCCGTTCAGAACTGATGAAATTGGGCATCAAATTGGCATATTCTCTCAATTTGGAGAGGATTTGGGGTTTAAATTTCAAATCTTCGTGGGCCTGGAAATTGGGTTTTTCAGCCCCTTTTCCCTTTTTGAAACCCTAATCGTGCCTCTATATATGGTACTGCTTTGATCTTTTGAGCGTGGGGATTTTTCTTTTTTCGGAGTTGAAATTCGAGCTGAAGGTTTTTAGTCGAAGAATTTTTTTAGGCAAAAAAATTCGGAAAGAAAATTATACTAGCTTCCTAGTTAAAAGATTTGTAGGAAAGATTTCTTTTCGGAGACCCTAGCCACAATCTCTTAATAGTAACACACCTACAGGAAAGTAAAGTGGGTATTCTCCTTGTTGGTTTGAAAATTTGAGTTTTCAGCCGTTTCTCTTTGCTTTTCTTGTTTTCTGGCCGGCTGTTCGTGTTCAAGCTTGTGGCGTGGAAGTTGCTGCCTATTTTAGCTCGTCGTCGCCTCCAAGTTCGCTGCTCACGATAAGGTAAACAACTATTTTTTTTGTTATTTATTCCACTGCTAGTTGATGGCTGCGTTCTCTGATGGGTTGTAAAAAATATTGCTTCGGTTGTTAGGGTCTTAAACAACCCTTATGCCTCTTTATCCTCTCGAGTTTCATCTATGGATATTTTCGACTGGTGATTGTTGTGTCGATCCCTAAATTTGATTTATCAACTTGATGATAGCGTGTGCATTATTTTAGTTTATTTGTTGAACTTTTGTTATCCTTTTTGTTGTCTTTTTTTTATATTTTATTTGTTTTTTTTATTTTTCACATTGGTAGCATATTTTTTTGGTTTCGACACATTTCTCTTCGATCTTAGTTTATTATTAGGAATATGCATTGTCGCTTTGGAATTCGACATTGTATTTTATCTTCTCATCTAAAGTTGAAAGTATAATTTAAGATAGCTAAGCTTTTGCATTTCTTATGTTACGCTTGTGTTCACTTTAGTGTCATGTACTAGAGTATAATGTTTTTTTCTTGATTATTTTGGGTAAAATGGTTTTGAAAAGAAACCATTATTAATCAGCCAGAAAAGGAAAAAGTGCTTTTAATAGCATAGCATCTGTTATCAATCTCAATATTTCTACATTATTTATTGCTGTAGTAAAGTTTTGTGACCTTTTATAGTATTTAACCATCTTCTTTTTCTTATAAAAGATTCTTATACTGCAATTACTTACAAAATACTCTCTCTCTTGTGTATGGTGATTTTATTTGCCCTCTGAATATGTGTTTCTTGGTATTCATCTTGATTCATATGCGTACATAGCACAGTATTTCTAACTTGTAAGAATATTTGTTTTTTTTCTCTCTCTCTCTTTTTTCTTGCTTTGATTTATTTTACTTCTGTTTTTTTGTATCAATATCTGTTTGTGCTATCCGCATGTTGAGTTGTGTGTGTATTTAGCTCTTCATTAATGGAGTATTCATTTAGTCAACTTCTTAGTCCAGTCCTTGTGCTCTGAGTTTGTTTACTAAAAATGAAATCCTCTGCTCTCTTTTTGGTCTACTACTGCAACTCCAGCAATAAAGATGAAATCTTTTTTCCTTTTCTTGAATGTGTTAGAGTACAATGCATTTTTCTGGGCTATTTTGCGATTATTATTGGTTGCGAATAAATGACTGACTCTCTTTCCTTTTCCTAGTCTCGATTTTAATTGTTTCCATGGTTCAATCATGATGCTTTAGGTCTCGCATATTTTTATTTAGTACAGTCGTATCTATCTTTGTTTGAATTCATTTGATGTGCCCTTTGTTACCCACCTTTGCTAATTTTTTTTTTTTTTATGCTTACCATTGTCTTGGTATTTTGCGTGATTGATTGCACAAGCATGTGACCATTATTTGCTTATAGTCTAGCCGATTTTCTTCTATTTGGGGAACTTTAATAAGACAATGATTCATTTTATCATTTGAGCATCGAAATTACTTAATTTTGACCACAAATTTTTTTACTAGTCTTGAAAGATCAAAAATATTAATTGTGTTGATTAATAAGTCTTATTTTTCTGTTAAGTCTTTTGAAAATAGAAGTTTTCTTGATTTTTCTTAAAAATTAAGTGGCGACTATAAAAAGTAAAAAATTCTTTACAAACTAAATATTTTTCCAATTTCGATTAAAACAAAAATGGCGACTCCGCTGGAGAATATTGGAGGATTTTAACCTTAAAACTAACTTTATTTGGCTGTTTGTAATATTTGCTTATTTATTTACTTTACCTTGTTGTTGAATTGTTGCATTATCATGGCATTTTTCCGCCAATTGGCAAATAGTTTGCATTAGAAAAACAGGAGTTATGTGGTTTTCCACGGCTCCTTTCAGAAATACACAAGAGTTTCATTTGGAAGTATCAAATGAATAGTTGGAATGCGATCATCCGACGCCGTTTGGTAACTTCACCCCTTTGTTTGTCCGACTCGGGTAACCGTCTACTTGAAACCTATTCTAGAAAGCCTAAGCTAAAGCGAAACCAAAACCAAAACTTAAGCATTAGCCTAAGATGACTTAATACCCAAGCTGTATTAAGTCCATTTAGTAGAAAACCGCCAAAATCGTGTCTAAGGTCTCCGACCTCACGGCACATCATTTTATTTGACATTTGAATGATGTACGTGTGAAAACCAAGTTAGGGTGGGTAAACCTAACTAGTATCTATTTTGTAGATATGGATCATTTTCCAAAGTTCGACATGGTCATAGCAGCAGCACCCTAACTCTCAATGTGGTACGATAATCTTGACGGGGATCATAGGAGAACACTCAACAAATACGTGGGTGCACTAACGGAATTGATTAACATGAACGGTTGGCTGGATCTGGTTAAGGTACTCACTGGTTAATAATCCAGCCTACCTAAATAATACCCAATCCAATATTTTTGCCCCAGTTCAATTAATTGTCCAGCCTACCTAAATAATACCCAACCCAATATTTTGCCCTAGTGAATCCAAATTAGCAGCCCTTTTTTCCCAGCTATTCATTAGATGACCCGACCCATTTTTGGAGAAAAGAAGTGTTCCTAGATGTTCTTATGTCTTCCCAAGGAAGATGACAGCAGCAAACGCGTGAGCGCTACCGCAAACCCACGACGCGCCTCTTTCTTCTCACGCAAGAGCGAGTCGACAGAAAGCTGTTCGAATATAGGCCAACTTCAATGGCGCTAGACGGAAAGAGAGTTCACGCGTTTTTCCCTTTATGGTACTGCTTCTCGTACATTTTTTGTATATTCCAGCTGTTAATTCATCCTTGCTATTGCGAGATCATTTCGCGTGGCATGGCAAGGACGATTGAGACGAACTGAAACGTACACCTCGCCTTATGCCGTTCAGAACTGATGAAATTGGGCATCAAATTGGCATATTCTCTCAATTTGGAGAGGATTTGGGGTTTAAATTTCAAATCTTCGTGGGCCTGGAAATTGGGTTTTTCAGCCCCTTTTCCCTTTTTGAAACCCTCATCGTGCCTCTATATATGGTACTGCTTTGATCTTTTGAGCGTGGGGATTTTTCTTTTTTCGGAGTTAAAATTCGAGCTGAAGGTTTTTAGTCGAAGATTTTTTTTAGGCAAAAAAATTCGGAAAGAAAATTATACTAGCTTCCTAGTTGAAAGATTTGTAGGAAAGATTTCTTTTCGGAGACCCTAGCCACAATCTCTTAATAGTAACACACCTACAGGGAAGTAAAGTGGGTATTCTCCTTGTTGGTTTGAAAATTTGAGTTTTCAGCTGTTTCTCTTTGCTTTTCTTGTTTTCTGGCCGGCTGTTCGTGTTCAAGCTTGTGGCGTGGAAGTTGCTGCCTATTTTAGCTCGTCGTCGCCTCCAAGTTCGCTGCTCACGATAAGGTAAACAACTATTTTTTTTTGTTATTCATTCCACTGCTAGTTGATGGCTGCGTTCTCTGATAGGTTGTAAAAAATATTGCTTCGGTTGTTAGGGTCTTAAACAACCCTTATGCCTCTTTATCCTCTCGAGTTTCATCTATGGATATTTTCGACTTGTGATTGTTGTGTCGATCCCTAAATTTGATTTATCAACTTGATGATAGCGTGTGCATTATTTTAGTTTATTTGTTGAACTTTTGTTATCCTTTTTGTTGTCTTTTTTTATATTTTATTTGTTTTTTTTTATTTTTCACATTGGTAGCATATTTTTTTGGTTTCGACACATTTCTCTTCGATCTTAGTTTATTATTAGGAATATGCATTGTCGCTTTGGAATTCGACATTGTATTTTATCTTCTCATCTAAAGTTGAAAGTATAATTTAAGATAGCTAAGCTTTTGCATTTCTTATGTTACGCTTGTGTTCACTTTAGTGTCATGTACTAGAGTATAATGTTTTTTTCTTGATTATTTTGGGTAAAATGATTTTGAAAAGAAACCATTATTAATCAGCCAGAAAAGGAAAAAGTGCTTTTAATAGCATAGCATCTGTTATCAATCTCAATATTTCTACATTATTTATTGTTGTAGTAAAGTTTTGTGACCTTTTATAGTATTTAACCATCTTCTTTTCCTTATAAAAGATTCTTCTACTGCAATTACTTACAAAATACTCTCTCTCTCGTGTATGGTGATTTTATTTGCCCTCTGAATATGTGTTTCTTGGTATTCATCTTGATTCATATGCGTACATTGCACAGTATTTGTAACTTGCAAGAATATTTGTTTTTTTTCTCTCTCTCTTTTTTCTTGCTTTGATTTATTTTACTTCTGTTTTTTTGTATCAATATCTGTTTGTGCTATCCGCATGTTGAGTTGTGTGTGTATTTAGCTCTTCATTAATGGAGTATTCATTTAATCAACTTCTTAGTCCAGTCCATGTGCTCTGAGTTTGTTTACTAAAAATGAAATCCTCTGCTCTTTTTGGTCTACTACTGCAACTCCAGCAATAAAGATGAAATCTTTTTTCCTTTTCTTGAATGTGTTAGAGTACAATGCATTTTTCTGGGCTAATTTGCGATTATTATTGGTTGCGAATAAATGACTGACTCTCTTTTCTTTTCCTAGTCTCGATTTTAATTGTTTCCATGGTTCAATCATGATGCTTTAGGTCTCGCATATTTTTATTTAGTACAGTCGTATCTATCTTTGTTTGAATTCATTTGATGTGCCCTTTGTTACCCACCTTTGCTAAATTTTTTTTTATGCTTACCATTGTCTTGGTATTTTGCGTGATTGATTGCACAAGCATGTGACCATTATTTGCTTATAGTCTAGCCGATTTTCTTCTTTTGGGGGAACTTTAATAAGACAATGATTCATTTTATCATTTGAGCATCGAAATTACTTAATTTTGACCACAAATTTTTTTACTAGTCTTGAAAGATCAAAAATATTAATTGTGTTGATTAATAAGTCTTATTTTTCTGTTAAGTCTTTTGAAAATAGAAGTTTTCTTGATTTTTCTTAAAAATTAAGTGGCGACTATAAAAAGTAAAAAATTCTTTACAAACCAAATATTTTTCCAATTTCGATTAAAACAAAAATGGCGACTCCGCTGGAGAATATTGGAGGATTCTAACCTTAAAATTAACTTTATTTGGCTGTTTGTAATATTTGCTTATTTATTTACTTTACCTTGTTGTTGAATTGTTGCATTATCATGGCATTTTTCCGCCAATTGGCAAATAGTTTGCATTAGAAAAACAGGAGTTATGTGGTTTTCCACGGCTCCTTTCAGAAATACACAAGAGTTTCATTTGGAAGTATCAAACGAATAGTTGGAATGCGATCATCCGACGCCGTTTGGTAACTTCACCCCTTTGTTTGTCCGACTCGGGTAACCGTCTACTTGAAACCTATTCTAGAAAGCCTAAGCTAAAGCGAAACCAAAACCAAAACTTAAGCATTAGCCTAAGATGACTTAATACCCAAGCTGTATTAAGTCCATTTAGTAGAAAACCGCCAAAATCGTGTCTAAGGTCTCCGACCTCACGGCACATCATTTTATTTGATATTTGAATGATGTACGTGTGAAAATCAGTTTATGGTGGGTAAACCTAACTAGTATCTATTTTGTAGATATGGATCATTTTCCAAAGTTCGACATGGTCATAGCAGCAGCACCCTAACTCTCAATGTGGTACGATAATCTTGACGGGGATCATAGGAGAACACTCAACAAATACGTGGGTACTCTAACGGAATTGATTAACATGAACGGTTGGCTGGAACTGGTTAAGGTACTCACAGGGTATTGGGATAACCAGCGAATGGTGTTCCGATTTGGAACCGCGGAGATTACCACGACTGTGAAGGAGATCAAAGACTGCATAGACACAGTAGGTACTGGAATAGAAAAAAAGGCGAGAAAATAAGAAGACATTTTTATCCCTTACACCTTCCGTAGAAGATATTGCGAACTGGCTCGGGTTGGGGAAAATTTTTGTCTACTGGTTTCAAGAGTTCCACATACTCTTCAGTGACCTCTATGTCAGATTTGGGCACGCAAGTTACTACGCCAATTACAATCAAGAGTTTAGGGTTTCCTATAGGGAATGGAACGAAATTCGGCCGCTAGCATTTGTCGTAGCATTGTTGGGAACAATAGTCTTCCCACATGGCACGATTCTAAGCATCAATACTCGAGTCATAACGCTTGCGCATACTTTATTCAAAGGGTACGAGAATCAAGGACAAGTGAGGTACTATTCCATTGCCCTGGTTATCTTGTCTGACATGTACCGAGCCCTGGGAAAATGTAAAGAGGGGCATCACTACTTTCAAGGTTGCAATGTACTTCTTCAGTGGTGGATATTAAGTCATTTGGCAAAGGGGGATGGGACTCAGAAGTTGCACACCCTTGATCACAAGAACACCCTCAGAGAATTAAATGATATGATGTATTGGGCGAATATGAATAATCGGAGAACTAGAGGAAGATGGGTTCAGATCTTTTCCAAATTGAGAGAGGATGACCTCCAATGGATGCTCGACTGATTCATCTCAAAATAAGCCATCGTAGAGGGCCGTAGACAACTTACTCTTCCTCTACCAGGTATTTGGGGGATTCGCCCTTATGCACCTTTTTGAGTTATGCGACAGTTTGGAAGGAGGCAGATTGTACCTCGAGATGCATATTATAGGGCCTATGTGTATGACATTTGGGACGACAGAGTACACGACGCGTCAAAAATGCTGAAAGAATGGAAAGGTACCAAGCAAATGGATAAAGACACCATCGCCCCAGACCGATTCAATGCTGGATATGACGAGGATTACAAAGAGTGGCTGCGAGACGACATGTAAAATATCTCCTCACCGATTCCGCAAATTTTTTGCAGTGTAACAGACCGAGAGGCTAAGGCGGTGATCGAGCTCAGAGAGATGAAAAAGAAAGCTCAAGAAATGTATGTGAAGTTTGTCGAGAACCAAGATGCTCTTGAGAAGGCAACTCAAGAGGTGGATAGACTAAAACGGGGATATGGCAAACTTAATAACTGGGCCAAGGAGAAAACTGAGAGAATGCGATACGAAAGCTTGAAGACAAAGGACGCCTGGGTGAAGGATTCATGTTGATCCTCAATACATGCTCTATCAGCACAAGATTCAGGGAGGCAGCGACGGAGCAGGACCATCGGGGACATCATAGTGGATTTCGCCCTTGTGCGGGTTTTTCATATGTATTTCTTTCATTTTCAGCCTCTGCGTGGGCATGTTTTCATTGCATTTTCGTGGCCCCTGCGTGGGTTTGTGTTGGAATTTTGTTATTTTATTTCCCCTGTGAACATTAAATATTATTTTGTGAAATTTGTTTATGGGGTTGATTATCTGGTTCAAATTCACGCGTACATCATTCAAATGCGCTAGGCCTACCCTTGGCACAAAAAGGTCTCCCGTATGCTTTAGGATGCGATATATGTGTGTTTTAATTGTTTATGTGCTATGTTGTTGTGAATGAAGATATCAAAAATCCACTCTTTTTTCCAGAAATTTCCAAAATATACAGAAGTCACTATTACAAATGTCCGACCAAAATTTTCTGAGTCTTAAGTTTCTCACTCAAAAGACAAATCTCATCTTAAAATCCTAAGCACTGCTTTACTGTCTTAGGAAAGGCAAAATCGCCGCTATGGACAAAGGAAAGGGTATCCAAGCTGAACCAAGTGAAGAAGAGAGGATCGATATGCAAAAGCAGCGAAAAGCATGTGTAAGAATTATTATTTCCTTCTGAGAACCCCGAAGAGGAAATCAATGAAGAAAGTTATGAAGAGGAAAGCTATGACCGCCCACCTTCTTTCGGGGGACGTCTGGCAAATGGAGACAACAAAATTTCTCTCGAAGCATATCCACACGAAGGCCGAAAAAAGATAGAGGTCATTTCGTGCACTCTCGTTTTTGAACACTATCGGTCTAGGCGCTTGCTAAGACCCGTTAAGAAGACGTCCCCCCCCCCCCAAGTGGGATTAGAAGATCTCCGCAAGACGTGTGAATGTCATCCCAGGGAGAAAGGGCATACGATAGAGGAGTGTATTGGGTTTAAAAACGCAGCCCGTCATTTATTCAGTATGGATAGTACTCCGAACACTTGGGGTGATGACGTCATCTTTGCATGTGATGAACCGCGTCTTGACATACCGGTCACAGAGAAGACCAGATTCTTTCATTGCTCATTCACACCTTTCAAGAAAACAATGATGGAAATCACTCAGAGTTAGTTCAGAATGGAATTTTCACCCATTTGTACAAGGATGTGGACATGCAGTATCCTCTTTGGTACGAAGTTCAGAAGCGTTATCCCTATCACAATGCTAAAGACCACAACATTGAAAAGTGTCTCAGCTTTTGTCACAACCTCGAATCCCTCATCGACATGGGAAAGATTCAAGTCGATACCGTTCCCCGTGGTTGAGATAGCGTAGAGAGGAAAAATGATTAAGCTGTTGTAATTAGTTTATCTTTAAAAGCTTTATTGTTGTTGTTTTTCCTTGTAATCGCAACCGATGAATGAATGAAAATATTTCCCTTTTGTACTCGAACTACGTTGAGCCTGAATTCTCCTTGTGAGATACGTAGGCAGCCTTCCAAGGCCCGGCCCATATCTTTAAAAATTTTCATTCTCTCCTTTCGTATTACAAGGAGATACAAAGATCAGATCAACGGACATCAAAGAGCAGCTGTAAGAAGACCTTAGCTCAACGTGATTTGGCCTTTTTGAGACAGCGTCGAACTAAAACCAAACAAACTCCTATTTGTTTAAAATTTGTTTCCCTCCTTACTCGTGGGTTGAAGATGTCCTCAAACATAGCAACTTATGTGTTTATATGCTCTATGTGTGATATTATGCGTTCTGTATTCTGAATCCAAACTGATAAATCTGCCTTTGAGTTTTTTTCCTCCTCAGGTATTTTGAAACTGATCTGTGTCGATTAAACGGCAGATCATCCATACTTTACCAGATCAAAAGGTCCCGCAGATTCCTTCCCTGGGCAAAATTCAGACAAAGGAAAGACACCAATGAAGATAACAACGAGGAAATAGGCCTTACTGACGTTGTGGTGGCTCAACCCACCAATGCGGACCAGAATGAGTTAATTCTGCAATTAATGCAACAAATCGCGGAAATGAGGGTAGAGATGCAGAGAATACATGATTTTCCTCCACCAGGTTATAATGTTAATGCTGCAGATGGAAGGCCTCATATTTATTTCCCTTCCTCAAACATGGATCCAACTCAAAGCGCGCCGCTTGCTCAGAATTCCCCCACTATAGATCTAACCACTCAAAATCCGCAATATGCTTCCGCCTCCTACCAAGCTCCACCACCTCCTCAAAATAACCACTCTCAAATGCCGCCCCATCCTCAAAACACCCAACCTCAAACAGTTCCACCACCGCAAAATCAAAATCAAAATCCAAACCAAAACACTTTTATCCTCAAGCACCCCACCACCAATTAAATCAGAATATCAATCCTTAAACTTATCCATAAAATTACCAAACCGTTCAAAACTCCCAAAGTCCTTCCTTAGATCCACCCCTACAAAAAAGGACCACTTTCCAAATTTTCGTCCCTGCTGAGCACGATGTGCACGGTTCTAAGTTGGACCATTATAAGGAACATGAAAGGGAGTGGAGGGCAAAGGAAGAAGCAAATGTGGATATAAAGAAGGAGATCAAGAAGGCTATGAAAGAGCTCCAATGCATCCCCGATGCCGTCGGTCTCAATTATGTAGACTTATGCATCCATCCAAATCTTGACCTTCTAGAAGGGTTCAAGATCTCGAAGTTTGATACTTTCGTAGGAGTGGGCAACCCTATGGCTCATCTGAGAGCCTATTGTGGCCAGCTCGTGGGATTTGGTAGGGATAAAGCTTTGTTGATGTGGATTTTCAGTCGAAGTTTGTGCGGAGAGGCTCTGGAGTGGTTCACCTTCCATGAAACCCGACAATGGCCAGCTGGAATGCTCTGGCCAAAGACTTTATTGATCGGTTTGCTTATAACGTAGAAATCATTCCCGATCGATACTCTTTAGAGAAGATGAAGACAAAATCCATCGAGAGCTATAAAGAGTTTGCCTATAGGTGGAGAAAAGAAGCTGCAAGGGTGAGACCGCTCATGTCTGAAAAAGAGATTGTCGAAGTATTTGTGCGGGTGCAAGAGCCCGAGTATTATGATCGAATCCTGTTACTCGTAGGAGCAAAATTTGTCGAGATAGTCAAGGTTGGTGAGACTATCGAAGATGGGTCGAAAACAGGAAAGATAGACCGTGTTGCTGCATCACCAGGATCATCGGGAATGTTGAAGTAGAAGAGAGAAGAAATCGATGTTGTTTCATATAAAGGAAAAAAAAAAACCCAGATGCTTGTCATATTCCCAAGGTCATTCTCGACCTTCCTAAAATTCCTACCAGGCTTGCTACACGCAAGCTAGTCATCCCAATAATCCTCCATTTTATCAAAATACTACCTCCACTTATCTAAATGTCCAAGCTCCACTATACAAAAGTCCACCCCCAAATTACCAAAATCCGTCTCCTGTTTACCAAAATCATCCTCCACCCTACCAAATTCCATCTTGCTACCAAGGTGTTGCTCCCACCTATGCTAATGTGCAGTCGAGCTATTGAGCACCCCTCCTGCGTATCAAGTCCAAGCTCCACAATATCAAAATCCCCACCCGAACTACCAAGCTCCAATGTCAATCTACCAGACAAACCCATATCCCAGAAATGAAGCTCCCCGTCTGAACAATCGAGGTTATCAACAGATGCCTCTCACAAAAGGAAGTTATAATCCCCCTCGACCTCGGTTCTAGAAGAAACCTTCGAGGAATTTCACCGCGCTCTTAGAAATCCGAACAAAACTGTATGAGCGACTGGCTGCGGCCGGATATATCCACCCAGTGGGGCCCAAACCAGTGGATATCAATTCAAAATTCTATAGGCCGGATCAGAGATGTGCTTATCATTCCAACAGCGTTGGGCATGATACTGAGGACTGTATCAACTTCAAGCACAAGATTCAGGATCTAATTGACGATGAGGTGGTTTCTCTCCAACCAGCTGCACCTAATGTCAATACCAATCCGTTGTCGAATCATGGAGGCGACAATGTTAATATGATCGAGACAGATGATGATTGGTGTATGACGTAAGTGATAACTCCAATTGTTCACGACGAGTTAGAAATGGCTGTATCTTCATTAAGCATCAAAGAAAAGACGGAGTTCGTTATTTTGACACCCGCAAAGGCTGTTTCCTTGGTGCCATCAGAAACTCTTATCAAGCCAAACTTCGTGATTGAAACTGCTGCTGCTCAAGGCATGACCCGATCCGGTAGATGTTATATTCCTGAAGAGCTTGCTCTCGGAGGTCAAAAGAAAAATCAGGCTAAAAGGCCAATAAGCGAAGGTAAAAAGGAGAAATTTTGGAGAAAAATGCAGCCAAAAGATTATTCCATCGTTAAGCATTTTGAGAAGACTCCAGCCCAGATTTCCATGTGGGCCTTGTTGATGAGCTCTCAATCGCATCGGCAGGCCTTGATGAAGGCACTCGATGATACATATATGTTCGTGGGCAAAAGCATCGATAACATGGCCGCTATGATCCACTAGTTTATTCGAGGGCATCGAATCAGCTTTTGTGACGACGAGTTGCCTTTTGAAAGAATAAGGAATTACATATCACTGTCATCTGTCACGAAAAGGTCATTAATCTCGTCTTAGTAGATGATGGATCTGGTCTGAACATCTGCCCGTTGTCGACGCTGAGGCAGTTGAGGTATGACTTGGGAAAGCTGGAGCAAAATCAAGTCAATGTAAGAGCCTTTGATGGGGTTCAAAGAGATACCTTGGGAGTGGCAAATCTGGTTATCCAAATAAGTCCGGCCGAGTTTAGCGCACAGTTTTAAGTCTTAGATATTGACACCAGCTACAACCTTCTTCTAGGAAGGGCTTTTATTCATATGGCTGGAGTTGTGCCTTCTACCCTGCATCAGATGATGAAACTCGTTTGGAAGAACGAAGAGCTAGTCATTCATGGCGAAGGTAGTCACTATGGCAGACAGGCGCCGATTGTCTATGAAGTGTCTCAAGGTACTGATTTTGACACGGTGGAGCTGGTAAATGCCACCGGTGAAGACTTGGCCCCGCATCTTTCCATCCCTTGCGTGTATAAGATGATTGCTACGGTTATGTTGCAAAGTGGATTTGAACCAGGTTTCAGATTGGGAAGGAATTCCCAAGGAATTGTTTAGCCCATTCAAGTTCCTGTAAAAGGGGCAAAATATGGATTGGGGTATGTCCCCACAAATAATTATGAGAAGACAAAAAAGAAGAAAGATCAAGCATTGGCTAAGCCGATCCCTCATCTATATCAATCCTTTCTAATTCGGGACTATGTTGAGTAGGACGACCTTAGGGAAGGAATCTGTGGCCTTTTTGAAGAGATTGATGCTATCATTGAGGACGAGGTCGAGCAGACAGGATTCCGTGATGCTGAGCCTGGAGAGATGCTGCAGAACTGGACCTCCACGCCCATCCTGATCCCCCAAACTCCTTGGTAGAAGAACATCATTTTATACATATTTAAATCGGTGGTAGTCTGGAACAGGCCCGAAACCCACCATTTCACATTTCCTTTTATTACTTGAGTTTTAAAATTTCCCTCGTGATGTTTGAAAGAAGGCAACATGGCCCTATGCCATGGCCAAAGTTTGCATTGTTTTCCAATTTGAATGAAAACCTCTTTTATTTTTAAAATTTATTTATTTACTCATCTGTTATACATTGATTTTCTAACTTTATTTGTTTATGGTTTCAGTAATGTAAGTTTTAAACCTGCCAATGTCATGTCATATCACGAGCTGAATGAAAAAATGAGGTAGGTGATGATGAGGTTGATGATTACGAAGAGAAAAGTGAGGAACCAGAGTATGTTGCCAAGGAATTTTGGTAGTTTGAAAATCAGCATAAGCCGAATCTATAAGAAACTGAAACGGTAAATCTGGGAGACCAAGAGTGTGTTAAAGAGGTTAAGATCAGCATTCACTTAAATGAAACTCAAAGAAAAGGACTGATTCATTTGCTTGCTGAGTACATTAATGTGTTCGTCTGGGAAGTCGATGACATGCAAGGGCTGAGTACCGATGTTGTATCAATTAAAACTGCCGATTAACCTAGGGTTTAGTCCGGTGAAGCAAAAGGCTCTTAAGTTCAAGCCCGAGTTGATTTTGAAGATTAAAGAGGAGATCAGTAAAAAGATTGAGTCTCGGTTGGTAGAAGTGATGCAATACCCGACCTGGTTGGCTAACGTTGTTCCGATCGCCAAAAAAGATGGAAAGATTAGAATTTGTGTTGACTACAGAGATCTCAACAAAGCTATCCCGAAGGATAACTTTCCATTGCCTGGGAGACCAAGAGTGTGTTAAAGAGGTTAAGATCAGCATTCACTTAAATGAAACTCAAAGAAAAGGCCTGATTCATTTGCTTGCTGAGTACATTAATGTGTTCGTCTGGAAGTCGATGACATGCAAGGGCTGAGTACCGATGTTGTATCAATTAAAACTGCCGATTAACCCAGGGTCTAGTCCGGTGAAGCAAAAGGCTCTTAAGTTCAAGCCCGAGTTGAGTTTGAAGATTAAAGAGGAGATCACTAAACAGATTGAGTCTCGGTTGGTAGAAGTGATGCAATACTCGACCTGGTTGGCTTAACGTTATTCCGATCGCCAAAAAAGATGGAAAGATCAGAATTTGTGTTGACTACAGAGATCTCAACAAAGCTATCCCGAAGGATAACTTTCCATTGCCCAACATTCATATTCTGATTGACAACTGTGCTAAGCATGAGATACAATCTTTTGTGGATTGTTACGCAGGTTATGATCAGATTCCTATGGATGAGAAAGATGCAGAAAATACGGTATTTATTACACCTTGGGGTGTGTATCATTACAGAGTGATGTCATTTGGCCTCAAGAATGCTGGTGCTACTTATATGAGGGCTATGAAGACTATATTTCATGATATGATTCATAAGGAAATCGAAGTGTATGTTGGTGATGTCATAATCAAGTCCCACGAAAGTTCGGACCACTTGACTCATTTGAAGAAGTTCTTTGATCGTTTACGTCGTTACAACTTGAAGTTAAATCCCGCTAAATATGCTTTTGGAGTGCCAGCCAGTAAGTTGTTAGGATTTATAGTGAGCAGAAGAGGTATTGAGCTCTATCCTTCCAATATTTAAAGCAATTCAAAAATTACCTCCGCCGAAGACAAGAAAAGAGGTGATGAGTTTCTTAGGGAGGTTGAACTACATCAGTCGATTCATCGCTCAGTCAACTGTGGTGTGTGAGCCCATTTTCAAGCTGTTGAAGAAAGACGCACTGACAAAGTGGACTGACGAGTGCCAGACTGCTTTCGATGCTATCAAGAGATATTTATGAAATCCACCGATATAAGTTCCTCCACAACAAGGGAGTCCTTTGTTGCTATATTTGTCCATCTCCGATAGCGTATTTGGATGTGTGCTTGGGTAGCATGACGAAATAGGAAAGAATGAGTGAGCCATTTATTATATAAGCAAGAAGTTTACTCCATACGAGTCTCATTACACTTTGTTAGAAAGGACGTGTTGTGCTTTGACTTGGCTTGCACAGAAGTTAAGACATTATCTGTCTTCTTACACTATATATCTCATCTCCAGAATGGACCCGTTAAAGTATATTTTCCAGAAGGTGATGCCGACCGGAAAGTTAGCTAAGTGGCAAATGTTGTTGAGTGAGTTTGATATTGTGTATGTGACTTAGAAGGCGATAAACGCACAAGCCTTGGCTGATCATCTTGCAGAAAATCCTGTTGATGAAGAATATGAACCACTCAAGGCTTATTTTCACGATGAAGAAATATCGTTTGTGGGTGAAGATATTTCTGAAGCATATCCTGGTTGGAGACTGTTCTTTGATGGAGCGGCGAATCACCAAAGAAAAGGTATCAGAGCGGTCTTAGTGTCAGAATCTGGTCAGCATTATCTTATAACGGCTAAGCTCCGATTTAATTGCACGAACAATGTGGCTGAGTATGAAGCTTGTATTATTGGTTTGAAAATGGTCATCGACATGAATGTCCACGAGTTATTGGTATTTAGAGATTCAGATCTGTTGATACATCAGGTTCAAGAAGAGTGGGCTGTAAAGAACCTGAAGATTATACCTTACGTGCAGTATGTACAGAAGTTGCTTAAAAGGTTTCGTAAGATCGAGTTCAGATATACTCCTAGAATACAGAATGAGTTGGCTGATGCTCTCGCCACCATCGCTTCAATGATCAAACATCCAGATACCGATTATATAGATCCCCTTGATATAGAGTTGAAGGAACATCCAATCTATTGTACCCATGTTGAAGCAGAACCAGACGGTCTGCCATGGTATTTTGATATAAAGAAGTATTTGGGGTCTGGAAATTATCTAGAATATACTACATCCAATAAAAAGAAGTCGATACGTAGTATGGCTCTCAATTTTTTTCTAAGTAGAGAAATGTTGTATAGGAGGACTCCAGATTTAGGTCTTCTAAGATGTGTTGATGTAGTTGAAGCTGCAAAGCTTATCGAACAAATACACGCTGAAGTTTGCGGCGCGCATATGATTGGGCTCACTTTGGCAAAAAAGATCCTTCGAGCCGGTTATTTTTGGATGACTATGGAGAATGATTGTTGCAAGTTTGTACAGAAGTGTCATAAGTGTCAAAGTGCACGGTGATTTGATCCGAGGGCCGCCTCACAAACTTAATGCTATGAGTTCACCTTGGCCATTTGTAGCTTGGGTATGGATGTCATCGGTCCGATAGATCCAGCCGCTTCAAACGGACACAGATTCATTTTGGTTGCTATTGATTACTTCACCAAGTGGGTGGAAGCAGCTTCGTACAAGTCGGTGACCAAGAAAGTTGTTACTTATTTTGTTCGCAACAATCTGATATGCAGGTTTGGAATACCAGAATCCATCATTACTGATAATGGTGCAAATCTTAATAGTCACTTGATGAGAGACATATGTGAGTAATTTAAGATTACTCATTGAAACTCAACCGCTTATCGTCCTCAAATGAATGGAGCTGTAGAGGCTGCCAACAAGAATATCAAGAAGATTTTAAGGAAAATGATTGACAATCACTGAGGTTGGCATGAGATGTTGCCATATGCTTTATTGGGCTATCGGACGACTGTCAGAATATTGACTGGAGCTACTTCATATTTGCTAGTATATGTAACAAAAGCAGTCATACCTGCTGAAGTTGAGATACCATCCTTGAGAATCATCCAAGAAGCTGAGTTGAGTAATGCTGAATGGGTGAACAGAAGAATTGATCAGTTAACTTTGATCGATGAGAAGAGAATGGTTTATGTTTGTCATGGTCAATTATATCGACAGATAATGATTCGTGCTTTCCACAAGAGAGTCAGAGCCAGAATTTTTGAAATTGGTCAGTTGGTACTTAAGCGCATTTTTCCTCATCAAGACAAGTACAAAGAAAAATTCACACCAAATTGGCAAGGTCCCTACATAGTTTGCAAGGTATTATCTGGAGGTGCCTTGGTCCTGTCGGAGATGGATGGCACCGCATGGCCAAAACCGATCAACTCAGATGCTGTCAAGAGATACTACATGTGAAGCTTCGGTTTGCATTTCTATTATTTCCTTGTAATCGTTTCATTTGCTTGTATTTGCCTTGCTTAAATTTTATCCCTCCTGTAATGAACTACGTCTGACCTGAATTCTCAAGAATGAGATACGTAGGCTGCCTATGTCGGCCTCGGTCACCCTATTTATCGTTTTAATGTTTCTTTGTATTTGAACTACGTTCGACCTGAATTCTCAAGAATGAGATACGTAGGCAGCCTTTGTCAGTCTCGTTCAGATTCTTTTTAAATTTCTTATCGCTGTTGACCTCGAGGGGAATTACGTTTGACATGATTCCTGCCTCAACGGGATATGTAGGTGCCTCAAGGGTTTGGTCATATCTCCCGTAAGATTTCTATTCCTCTTTATAATAGAAACTGGGACAGAATTTTTGAGAGGGACTCAAAAATACTCAAGAAGAAGATTTTTCCTCAACAAGTCAAGACTGAAGATATTTCGATATTTGCAACTGAGACATAATTTTTTAGTGAATCTCAATAATTCCGCGATTTGCTCAGCGACAGTTGAAAGATAAGCCGATACAGTTAACTAGGACAGAAATTTTGAGGATGACCTCAAAATTTCAACATGAGTTTATCGACAGTCTAGAATAATTTTGAATACTCCCCAGCGAATAATCAGATATACCTCCAAGCATCATGCTCAAAGAGTTTGCTAAGCCTGACGTGACATGACACTTGGCAATGACCTTTTTTCAAAATGTCACTTCTCAAAAAATTATTTTCTTAAAGATTTTCCTTTTGTGTTTCATCTGTTTTGGCATAAAATAGTTTGTCTAATCTATCAAGAGTTGGGAGATCGGGAAATTAACCGGAGATAGCATGACAAGGAGAAGACAACTGAAGAAATTGACACAGATCAGTTCGTTTTTAAAAACTAACAATTTTTCTGTGGACGCAGGTTTATAGCTTTGTTCTGAAATCAGCAAATTCCTCCAATTGATGAATATAGAGAAGTCAAGGGAGGAGAAAACTCTCCTAAAATCAACAGTTTTCCTAGATGCAGGAATTATTTTATATCGCTTGTCAAAGACTTGGGAAAATGAATTGTTTATTTCGGTCAATTTCCAACAACATGAAGTTTATAAAGAACATCCAGTTAGATTCGAAGGTGAATCAAGCGAAAATCTCAAGAAAGAGTTTACGGTTTCCGTAAAGGACATCGTCTACATCATAATTTCATATATGATATTACACATTACCCGGAGGGGTCATTTATTTTATTGTCGATCAAGACAATATCACCCAGAGGGGTCATTTATTTTATTATCAATCAAGACGATATACTATCTGAAAACCGTTTTACGGTTATTATCATTTGAGATGATATGATTATCCAGAAGTCACCCAGAAGATCACTATGTTGCTCGATTAAAGCACTATCTTCAATTGGTACTAGGGATGACATCAAGAGTCAATATTCATGCATCGCGGAAGATCATGCATCGCGAGTCAATATCCATGCATCGCGAGTTAATATCCATGCATCGCGGAAGATCCATGCATCGCGAGTCAATATCCATGCATCGTGAGTCAATATTCATGCATCGTGAAAGATTATGCATCGCGAGTTAATATCCAAGCATCGCGAGAAGATTTCATCCCTCATAGAAATTTATGCATCATGAGAAGATTTTATCAATCGCAGAAATTTATGCATTGCAAGAAGATTTTATACCTCGCAGAAATTTATGCATCGTGAGAAGATTTTATACCTCACAGAAATTTATGCATCACAAGAAGATTTCATACCTCACAGAAATTATGCATCGCGAAAAGACTTCATCCCTGTCAGAAATTTATGCATCGCGAGAATATTTCATACCTCACGGAAAGTTATGCATCGCGAGAAGATTTCATGCCTCGCAGAAATTTATGCATCGCGAGAAGATTTCATACCTCGCAGAAATTTATACATCGCGGGAAGATACTCATAACCCGCAAGAAAATTATGCATCGCAAGAAGATTTCATACCTCGCAGAAATTTACGCATCGCGGGAAGATATTCATGCCCCGCAAGAAATCATGCACTACCAGAGAAAGAAATGGTGCATCTCAAGAGAAATATTTACCCATCAGCATCAGCTGCATTTTTTTATTTATGATAAAAGTAAACATCAAGAAGAGTACATTGACACCTAGAGAAATATCAGCACTGCATCAACTTTCATTTATGATGACATCAGATGAAGAGTACATTGACATCAAGGGAAATATTAACATTGCATCAACTTTTATTTATTTCGATATCAAGTGAAGAGTACATTGAAGATTACATTGCAAACATAAGACATAAACTTTATTTGCTTTACGTCAAACCCAATCGAGTTGACGTCAAATGTCGAGGAGAGCAATTAAGTGTCGGCACGGTAAAAGACATTGTCTCTCATTTTAATTGCATTTTTATGCTGACGATTTTTATCTCAGTCTTTGTCGCATGCATCCAAAAGGATGAATTCTCCAAAAAAATAAACCACAGTTGCGGACGACATCAAAAAGGATGCAGCATAACGTGGAACTTTTTCTTAGCAGCGAACTGGGACATAGTCCAAAGAGGAGTATCAAGCTCTTAGGACGCGAGCAGAGGAGCGACTTCCACCATAATTAAGCCACACCGGAAGAAAGATTTCAATCTGAGTGATAATGCGTCAAGAGCTTTGGAAATTATGTCCGTGTAAATTCTTAATTATGGGTGTGAAGCGCGCCACATTCATGGCTAAGAGCTTACAAGCCTCCTTTTCATACTCATTTAATTTGTCACTTATCCATAACTAAAGGTTATCTAGCATAATATATTTCTTTTTCAACCAATTGAGTCGAACTACGAACAGCCTGATTCCTAAGGTTTAGGGATATGTAGGCGAGCTCAGTGTTAAAAACTCGGTTGTATTCCAACATCCGCTCTTAAATCTCATTCCCGAGCATCTCAATCTCTTCATAATCTGATATGGAGATGACCTTTGAATTCTTTCAAAGTTGTGTGTTAAATCAAGCGTGTTAAACTACAAGTGGCCTAAATTCTCATATAGCCTAAGATATGTAGGAGACCCATTTTAGGGGTTCAGCCAAAATTCCTAAAGTCCTTACCAAATTTTGCCGAAAAGATGAATTTATGGTCGGTTAAAATTGGTTTGGTCAATTTCATTTTCCTCAGATTTCTTGCATCAATCCAAGTAAAATGAGGGACAGTTGTTGACACCCAATTTTGACCCGCCTCGATAGTAATTAACTAGCAAGCTTCTCGAGTTTAAACAATTTAAAATAATTAATTTATAAATTAGTATATATATATATATATAATAAAACAATAGTAATAAATAAATTTTTAGATTGCGAGTTATTTTAAATAAGGTTTGACGTTGTCTATATTGTTTTAGCAAGCGCATATGTCTTACGTAATTATTCGTATAACTATTTAAATTTTATTAATTTTCAAAATCGAAAAAATATATTAGTAATAATATATATTTCATCTTATATAAATTTTGGTTAGCTATTTAGCTATACAATGTTTCGTTTTAGTTAATTATTTCGTAACCAAATTAATTATTTTATTTTTGTTAAACTTAAGAAGTTTGTTAACTAATTATATTAATTCATCTTTTAAACTTTAATCAATTTGGCCAATTACATTTTAATTTGCCTAAATAGGTAATTTTCTTAAGTCAATTTTGGGCCACTTGTCAACAAAATTCCCCGGGCCCAATTTCTTTTCCTTTAACAATTTTCAGCAAACCCATATATCAGTCATTTTCTCTTTGCAACTTTTAAGACCAAATACCCAACCCAATATTTTTCCCCAGTTCAATTAATAGTCCAGCCTACCTAAATAATACCCAACCCAATATTTTTGCCCTAGTTCAATTAATAGTCCAGCCTACCTATATAATACCCAACCCAATATTTTTGCCCCAGTTCAATTAATAGTCCAGCCTACCTAAATAATACCCAGCCCAATATTTTGTCCTATTGAATCCAAATCAGCAGCCCTTTTTTCCCCAACTATTCATTAGATGACCCGACCTATTTTTGGAGAAAAGAAGTGTTCCCAAACATTTTAATGTCTTTCCAAGGAAGATGACATCAGCAAACGCGTGAGCTCTCCCGTAAACCCATGACGCGCCTCTTTCTTCTCACGCAAGAGCGAGTCGACGGAAAGCCGTTCGAATACACGCCAACTTCAACGGCGCTAGACGAAAAGAGAGGTCACGTGTTTTCCCCTTTATGTACTACTTCTCGTACGTTTTTCTGCAGATTCCAGCTGTTAATCCATCCTTACTATTTCGAGATCGTTACGTGTGGCATGGCAAGGACAATTGAGACGATCTGAAGCATACACCTCGCCTCCCTCCTGTTGAGAACTGATGAAATTGGGCATCAAATTGGAAATTTCCCTCAATTTGGAGAGGATTTGGGGTTTGAATTTCAAATCTTCGTGGGCCTAGCAATTGGTTCTTTCAGCCCTTTTTCCCTTTTTGAAACCCTAATCGTGCCTCTATATAAGGTACTGCTTTGATTTTTTGAGCGGGGGGATTTTTCTTTTTTCGGAGTTGAAATTCGAGCTGAAGTTTTTTAGTCGAAGATTCTTTTAGGCTGAAAATTCCGGAAAGAAAATTATACTAGCTTCCTAGTTGAAAGATTTGTAGGAAAGATTTCGTTTCGGAGATCCTAGCCACAATCTCTTAATAGTAACACACCTACAGAGAAGTAAAGTTGGTATTCTCCTTGTTGGTTTGAAAATTTGAGTTTCCAACCGTTCCTCTTTGATTTTCTTATTTTCTGGCCAGCTGTTCGTGTTCAAGCTTGTGGCGTGGAAGTTGCTGCCTATTTTAACTCGTCGTTGCCTCCAAGTTCGCTGCTCACGATAAGGTAAACAACTCTATTTTTTGTTGTTATTCATTCCATTACTAGTCAATGGCTGCGTTCTCTGATGGGTTGTAAAAAATATTGCTTCGGTTGTTAGGGTCTTAAACAGACCTTATGCCTCTTTATCCTCTCGAGTTTCGTCTATGGGTATTTTTGACTTGTGGTTGTTATGTCGGTCCCTAATTTTGATTTATCAACTTGATGATAGCATGTGCGTTATTTTAGTTTATTTGTTGAAGTTTTGTTATCCTGACATATTTCTCTTCGATCCTAGTTTATTATTAGGAATATGCATTGTCGATTTGGCATTCGATATTGTATTTTATCTTCTCATCTAAAGTTGAAAGAATAATTTAAGATAGCTAAGCTTTTGCATTTCTTATGTTACGCTTGTGTTCACTTTAGTGTCATGTACTAGAGTATAATATTTTTTTCTTGATTATTTTGGGTAAAAGGGTTTTGAAAAGAAACCAATTTTAATCAGCCAGAAAAGGAAAAAGTGTTTTTAATAGCATAGCATCTGTTATCAATCTCAATATTTCTACATTATTTATTGTTGTAGTAAAGTTTTGTGGCCTTTTATAGTATTTAACCATCTTCTTATCCTTATAAAAGATTCTATACTGCCATTACTTATAAAATACTCTCTCTTGTGTATGGTGATTTTATTTGCCCTCTGAATATGTGTTTCTTGGTATTTATCTTGATTCATATGCGTACATAGCACAGTATTTGTAACTTGTAAGAATATTTGTTTTATTTTCTTTTTCTCTTTTTTTAATGCTTTGATTTATTTTACTTCTGTTTTTTTTTGTATCAATGTCTGTTTGTGCTATCCGCATGTTGAGTTGTGTGTGTATTTAGCTCTTCATTAATGGAGTATCTGTTTAGTCAACTTCTTAGTCCAGTCCATGTACTCTGAGTTTGTTCGCTAAAAATGAAATCCTTTGCACTTTTTGGTCTACTACTGCAACTCCAGCAATAAAGATGAAATCCTTTTTCCTTTTCTTGAATGTGTTAGAGTACAATGCATTTTTCTCGGCTATTTTGAGATTATTGTTGGTTGCGAATAAATGACTGAATCTCTTTCCTTTTCCTAGTCTCGATTTTCTAATTGTTTCCATGTTTCAATCATGATGCTTTAGGTATTGCATATTTTTATTTAGTACAGTCGTATCCATCTTTATTTGATTTTATTTGATGTGCCCTCTATTTCCCACCCTTGCCAAAATGTATTGGTTTTTTTATGCTTACCATTGTTTTGGTATTTTGCGTGATTGATCGCACAAGCATGTGGCCATTATTTGCTTATAGTCTAGCGGTTTTCTTCTTTTTGGGGAACTTTAATAAGACATTGATTCATTTATCATTTGAGCATCAAAATTACTTAATTTTGACCACAATTTTTTTTTACTAGTCTTGAAAGATCAAAAATATTATTTGTGTTGCTTAATAAGCCTTATTTTTCAAACTGCAGTGTTTAAGTTAAAGTGCATTAATATTGGATTGGACATTTATGACTCCTGTAACAACCCTAAAATGACTATGCTAAGTAATGCCTAACGCATCTAGAATGCCTAGATTAGACCAGGTTCACACGGATTGATGCGCGTAGAACCAGACATCTGAACACTTGCAACAGTCAAGCCAACCAACTTGGTGAGTTAGTTGAGCTAGGAAAGGTTGGGTTCAGCCATGTAGGGCTCCCGAATATGAAGATTTACCCGGATGAGTCTTTACCGGACTTAAAAAGGAGCAATCTTAAGTTTGGAGGGTCTAGGGGTAAAATGGTCTTTTTCCAAGCTAAGGGTAGTATCGTAATTATCCTAAATATGTAATTAAGGGTAGTATCATAATTACCCTAAATATGTAATTAATTATTTAATTAATAAGGTGGGGGCATTTTGGGTAGAGAGGGCCAAAATTTCCCTTTTAGCAAAATCTTGCTCCACCCGGGTTCGAACCTAGGTGGGAGCAATGATTTAATTTGTTTTATTTAAATTGGTGAATTAATTTAATTAATTAATATTTAATAGCTGATTTAAAAAAAGAAAATCAGATTTTTATTATTAATTATTAGTTATTAATTAAGATATTTTATTTGACTAAGTCTTACCTAAAAGTCCTAGTTCTAAGAGAACACTACCTCACATCTCTCTCTCTTTCATGTCTATCTCTCTCTCTCTCTTTCTTTCACGTTCTCTCTGCCTAACCAAAACAAAAGAACAAAAAAGCTGCAAAAGTTTTTCACACTTGAAGAACTAATTACACGAAAAATATAATCAAACAAGCTAACCAAGAACGTAAAGCAAAGTTCCGTCGGGTTTGTGTTGGAGTTTCGGGATTTGGACGTGAGTTTGGAGAAGGTTTTTGGGCAGCAAGTCGTGGGTTGAACAACATTGAAATCAAGTATGGGTTTCTCTCCTGGACTCCTTTCTCCAAGAGAATTTTCTTTCCCATGAACTCAACGAATCTTGAAACTAGGGTTGTTCCCGTTCTTGTCGAACTCCTTGTCCCTAGTATCCCTTGATCTCAATGTGAAATAGGTTAGAGATCATGTTGTTAGTATGTTTGCTGGTAGTTTAAGTATGAAGTGTGATTTTCGTGATAATGTGTTCATGATTATGTGTTTGAAATTGTAAGCATGTAAAATTATGTCAACCGAAAGTATGTGAAAAATGATATATTTTTATGGTTGGATTTTATGTGAGAATGTTTGTGTAAATCATGAGGTGTAAAAGTGGTGCAATGTTGTTGGATGTAATGGTAATTCTTGGATGAATATAATCATAAAAATATTACACTTAAAGATGCACCAAATGATCCACGAAATGCCTTAAGAATTAACGTATGAATGATGATAAAAAGAAGCTGAAAATAGTGAACAAATTTCCAACATTTGGTATATTGGGTTCGGCCAAACAAAGTGGTACAAAATGAATGTAAAATGAATGTAAAATAAGTGAGATCACTAAGGATTGAACCCAAGACATCATTACATGAAAGCTACAAAAAAATCAACAAAAGATTAAGACAAAAATGGATTGGAAGAGACTGAATTTCCAGCCTGCTGGAAATTGTAGTCTCGGCCAACTATTTAAAAAAATGAACTTCGTTTAAAAAAAATTTAAAATGTGAGGTCATCGGGTATTGAACCCATGAACTCACTAAATGAAAATTTCATAAAAAATTCGTGAGAAAAATGCAAGGAAAAATAGATGTGGTGAGTGGGGATTGAACCCACAACTATTGTACCGTGGTTTCACGGTACTTTTAATTCTTTTTCCTTAAGTTTAGTGTGTGTCTAAAGCCATTTTGTATTGATTTTTTATGTAAGTTTCTCTTTATTTGCAGGAAATCTGTTCAAAGATGAACGCGGGAGTTTTGAGCAAGAAATGCAGAAGAGACCACCTACGGATCTTATGACGGTCCGTCGAGGCTGTGACGGTCCGTAGGTGGCACCGTAGTGAGGAGAGAAGATGCTGAAGAAAGATGGGGAAGTCTGACCAAGTGTGGGACTACAGAAGTGCATGACGGACCGTCATAGACTCGACGGTCCGTCCTGCTTGTTCATCGTGATGATCAGAGAGTAGTCCAGTACCTAAATTCCAAGAATTTTAAGTATTTTGTAACGGAGACCCTCGATGGACCGTCGTGCTTGGAACGGTCAGTCATACTTGTCCGTCGAGGGGAATGAAGAAAGCAGAAGAAGAATGTGCGAAGTATGGGACGACGGAGGCCATGACGGTCCGTCGTGTCCATGATGGTCCGTCACGAGGTCCGTCGACTCAGACCCATTTGGAAAGATTTTCATTAATTAGAATCCTTCTTTTATTAGGTTTTTCTTTTATTATAAATAGTTCGAAAAACCTCATTTTTGGGGTTAGACTTTTTGATAATTTTTAGTTCTCTTGTTCAAGTATTGAAGAATTAATTTCAGTAATTGATACACTCTTTCTGGAATTGATTGTGTGTTCGTGTGAATTAATCAAGTTAAATTCTGGAATTTATTCGTTCTCATTAAAGTAAGTGCATCAATTCTTCCATTGAGAATATGAATTGTGTAATTATGACCATGGGTAACTAAACTCCATAGCTAGGGTTGTGGGAACCATGGGTGTATAACAAGGTAAAATCTAACTAAAATAACAATTCTAGAATGGTGTCTTGCATGCATTGATAATTCTTTCGTGTAAAAGTCTTTTTAACGGATGGACAATGTTGGAACTCGCCTTAATGCTACTTGCATGACCAAGGAGGTAGATAATAGGAAAAGAATTAACATAGATTTAGTGTAGACTATCTAATAGGCTACTATTGGTTGGTACGAGGTAATAACTTAGTCAAATACCGAATACAATGCTTAATATGAGGTAAAGATAAGGGTTAGTATAGCAACACACGTAGCCGGACCAAGGTGCGGAGTGAAATTTTCTAGATGCCTGATCAAGGATTTAGAGATATATAACTTATCACTTTACATGCAAGATACTAGGAAAGAATTGTTATAGTGAGAGTTATCAAATTAGGAACCTGTGGGGAACACTTAAGCCCTAGTTATTTTTATTAATTGATTAAAACTCCGAGATTTGAATCTGTTAGTTGTTTACTTTAATTTAGTTAATCATTTTTATTAATTTAAAATAAAATCCCACTTTTTGTCTTTTGTTTTCTCGGAAAATAGTTGGCTAAATAGTAGTAATAAAAGAGTAAAGTTAAGTCTAAACTATTTTCCTCGTGGGATCGATCCCAACCTCATTAGTTAGGTTCTTTACTTGATACGACCGCTTTACTTCTTATTTGAGAAGTAAGTTTGAGCGTATCAACAACCTCTTGAATGGATGAGAGAGTTAGGAGAAAAATAAAGGAGAAAATAAATGTGGAGAGTGGGGATTGAACCCACAACCTCTCGGATAGGTGAGAAAGTTAAGAGATAAATTAAAAGAAAAATAATGAGCTTGTGAGGGATTGAACCCACAACCTCCTTGACCTAAACGAAAAAGGAGAGGAGAAAAATAAAGAAAATATTATGGGGTTGATGGGGATCGAACTAGAGTCCCCCAATCTGAAAAATGCAATTATCAAGTTTAAAATAAGATTAAGTGTTGTCCAAGGGATTCAAAATCGGGTTCCCTTGCCCAATTCCGTATTGACACATAAGTTATACGTAAGTAAATATTTAATGAATGCTACCTCTAAAGATCGAAATCAATATCTTGGCATATCTACAAGATGCATAAGTCTTGTACCACATAATCTTGCGTAAACATGAATCACTTAGACAAACTATGAATGAAGCCTCATGGCTTGTATGTGTGGACTCATAAGTCTAGCATACGTTTAAAATTAAGTGAGCCTAAGATGCATGTGATAAAATGATGTAACCCTAGAAGGGTTAAGTAAGAGTGTGAAACACACTAAATGGCCAAGTGCATTAACATATGATGAAATGAACATTCACGTTAAGGGGTGAGTAATTATGAAAAAGAAATGTGTTAAAGTTAATGAATGAGGTGACAATATGATAAGAGGCTAATGTGAAAGATGAGATCAATCTCAAATGAGACTAAGTAAATATTACCAAAATGTACTCACCTATGAGAGTGTAAAGCTAATGAAGAGACCAGTCTCTATTAACACTCTAATGAAAGTATTGAAGTTAATGCATACTTAATACTAAGATGAGATGAGAAATCATTTAATGAGCTATGATGTCCTCATGCTAGAAGCCAGCTTCCATGATGTATGAGTTGAATCTAATGGAACTTTATACTGAGCACCGATAGGCTAGCTATGAGTAGTGATGCCTTCCTTCGGGAAGGGCGGAGGTTCACGTAACTCTCATGAGATGAACTGTCCGGCATGCCGGGTATGGGTCTCCTTATATCTCCTAGTCTTTGAACCTATACTGCCAATATAGGGATCTAGCAGGGTTCAATTCTCTGTATACGCTAGCATGTTTTGGTTTATTTTGGCCGGTGATTCCACCTCTTTTTGGTGTGGGGATTACACACTGAATTTCATGATGCTCACATGATCTATGTCGGTTAAGGTTAAAGTTCCCAAAGAAAGAATGAGACCATTGTAACACCCCGTAGCCAAAACAGACCAAAAATCAGTTTTTCAGAAAAATCTGCAGGTGCAACTGACGAGACCATCGAGGGACCGTAGCCTGACCCATTATCCATCCTGCACAACCATCGATGGGATCAGAAACTCCCAAAAACTTCAGCCCAAAAAAATTGGTTAAGTCTTGGACGACGGACTGACTTACGGTCCGTAGGACAGACGACGGTCCGTAGTCCGTGACCGTCGATCAATACTCCCTTCACCCACTCTCTGACAAGAGCTATGGATGACCAGCACAGTCGGTAGGTGGACTTACGGTCCGTAGGTGGAAAATTTGTAGAAAGTTAAGGGGAAATGCAGTTGGGTCAACTTCAAAAGATCATAACTCTTAGCAAAAAATGAATTAGGTATCTCATGACCTATTCACAGATAGATAATTGAATTATCTTTCCATAGCCACCGACCTTGCTAAACTCAGACCTCTGAGTAAAGAGTTATACCCATTTTAGTAAAGGCCTATCGAACAAGCCCTAACGACGGACCCAACGACGGGGCGTCGGGCAGACGACGGACCGTCAGTCCTGGCTGCCGTTTGGTCCAACAGTAACTTTCCCAGGGGTCTTTTTGACCTTTTCCACTCTGTTTAAACCCTAAGTTATGTCTTTTTAACCCTAAATCATCAGATTTTAGTCAGTTTAAGCCTAGAAACTTAATTAAAACATATCAAAGTCAAATCATTAAATCAAAACTTAGAAAATTAAAAGCAAGAGAGGAGAAAAAGCTCAAGAACCCTAGTTCAAGAACGCCACAAGCTCCAGCAGTTCCAGCCCTGAAACTTAAATATTTTTCCGTGGATTTCATCACCAGGTATGTGGGATTTCAATAGTGGGTTCCTTTCACCCATTGGGTCCCTAGTTTTCAGTCAGATTCTTGATTCTCTTATCATGATTAAAACTAAGGTTTCTAGAACTTTGATAGAACTTCATGATTTAGTTAAATATATGTTCCAAATCAGATTATCATGTTATTACTCAGATTATCGCATGAATTTCAAAACCCTAGCTTTTTATTTCTTTAGTTCTTGAATTACACATGCTAGGTCAGATATTTCAGACACTTTAGATATACATACCTCAGTTATAAATGCATAATTACCAGATTAATTGTTGCATTCTCAGTTTACATGTTTAGTTTTGAGCCATCCAGTATTTATAAAAACTCAGACATAATCAGTTAATTTATAAAATTCATTGGGAGTAGCATAATACCAAGTTGGACTAGGGTTTAGCGTACCCAATAGTCCCAGAACTACTAGCCAAGTAGGTTGTAAGTCCCCCCTGTGGGCAATCAGTTTAGTAATCACCCCAGCATGCCTTTATACCTTTGGCAGGGTATATTGGGTTCTCTCGATGGGGCGTATACATCGGACTCCACATTTAGCTCATATGATTTTATTATCGATTATTAGTAGCTCCCACAGATCAGTCAAACTCTCTACATTGACCATTTATCAGTATATTCAGTATTCAGTTTCAGCATATTATAAATTGGTCATTGCATCCAGTTAGCTCAGAAATCAGCATATCATGTTCAGATCATTATACTTGCTTTTGTGCTTGTTCAGTTATGTTTTATTTCAGCTTTACTCTATTCTACATGCTCAGTACCTTTCAAGTACTGACGCATACGTGCGCTATATCTTATCGTGATGTGGGTTCAGGTTCTAAGCATCCAGATCACGCATAGATCAATTTCCCAATCTCCAAATCAGAAGATTCAGTGGTGAGTCCTCATTCTCCGAGGACAACAGTCATGAGTTCCATTTCAGTGTTTAGTCATTTAGTTTCAGTTTTTGCTAGATTTAGCTGGGGCTTGTCCCAGTATTTCTAGTCCAGTTTAGAGGTTATTTTCAGACATAGTTAGATTCAGCTTAGTATTGAGTTAATATTTATTTTGTATTAAACTCATCTTTTTCAAATATCTCAGTTATAGAATATGGGTATTCCCATCTTTTCAGATTAAATTATGATTTAGCTTCCGCAACAGTTTATTATCTTTAGTATGCTCATGATCATGCCAGCAGGGTTAGCTTGGGATCACTTGTGGTCCTAGGTTCCGTGTCCGCGTCTCAGGGGTAGCTGAGGGCGTGACAGCCAGCCTCAACGAATGCACATAATGAAATGAACGATACCAAAGGTGTTAGGATAGGATAATCAAGGGGTGAGCTAGACTCAAGTAATGACACTAGGTTATTTTTTGTCATTGCACAGCAAACCCGATGAGAGTCTTAAACTACATTCTAGGTATGACTAGTGATTACACTAGTATATGAATGAATGAAAATCAAGTACGTATGAATGAATGAAGCAGACTCTGTGTTTGCTAAAGAAGGCTCCCTAGTTGAGGTCCCATATGTTGAGCCCTCATTTTGGGAAGTCCTAATGTCAAGTCCATGATTCCAAGGTCTCATGGCATATGAAAGAATGATGTGAACTACGTGATATGATATGTGCAATACGTTATGTTCTGCTTGCAAAATGATAAGTATGATGATGCATGTTACTCTCATGGCATGACTTTCCTAATCCAAATTTGGCAAGTCTACTGACTAGCCTAATCCAAATTTGGCAAGTCCACTGACTTGACTTTCCATAAATCATATTGTTAGGAAAGAGCTATTCTTACTCATGCATGTCCTTGGTGTGTTCTTGCATATACCCATACTTAGTACAAGTGTGTACTAATCCCATACAATATATACTTTTAGGTGCAGGCACAGGTGGACGTTAGAGCTTACAGTATGACGTTGCAGCTATCCGGACGTGGAGCATTCATTCGGATTTGGTAGGCCCTCATGTTTTCGAGGACGCTTGCCCATTATATTCTAGCTTAGATATAGGTTTGAGTTAGTAGAATATGTTCCACTAACATTTTTTCTCATCTTATTTCAGACATTGTATTGGTGCCATTTTGGCAAGTATACACTTAATGCAGTATGGAACTATTTTTTTCATTTGATGATCTTAATATTAGATGGTTGATTGTGAACGTTTATGAGTTTAAGTAGAATGTCTTACATGAATGTTAAGTAACAAAAAGTTCAAATTTTCCACTAAAATTAACCTAGATGAAGTAACGATGACGTATGTAGGCTTGTCTGCGACCTCTGAGAGGTCAACAACGCCCGTCTCGTCTGGGGTCTAGACTCCGATCGTGACAACTCCTTATAAGAAATTGTTGTTTCTTCGCTTACTTATTTTGTTTTTTTTTGTTGTTGCATGCGAAATTCGTTTGAGCTCGTTGTGAACTCTTATCCCTTCTTTTTCACATTTCGAGAGAGCCATCAATGTTTAAAATTCCCTTATCGAGTCAACCAACCATAAAAAAGACGAACAGGTTTAAAGTTGAAAAATTCGAAGCAAGTCGAAAGAGTTGAAGAAACTGGGGCAAAGAGCCCAAAGTTTATTTTTAATCGTCGTTTGTATTTATTTTGGGCCTAAGCCCTTGTTGTATTTTCTTTTCGTATTTATATATTTTTGTAATTAGTTTAGGACATGTGTAAATGGGTCAAAAACCCAAAATAGATGGGTCCCAAATTCTGGTCAAAGCGGACAGAAAACCCGAATTTGGACCCAAATCTCTCTCCATCTCTCTCTCTCTCTTTACATGCTTTTAATTCTTTGTTGATTGATTGTCGTTAGTCTTAAAGTTAGGAAATCTGAATCCCCACAAATGCCTTAAATATTTTATCGACTTAAAACCAATAATTCTGCAAATAAATTTTTTTCACTTAGATAATAAGTTAGTATTTTAACTCTCTAAGCATTTTTCAAATCAAGTTAAATCAATTTTAGCCAAATTAAGTTAATTGTCGGATAACCGTATTAAGCGGAATGTCTTAGGTGCTTTCAAAACCTCCCTAAGATGTTAATATGAATCCCCGAACTCTTTAAAATTATTTTCAATTGATTTTTCTGTTAAGTCTTTGAAAAATAGAAGTTTTCTTGATTTTTCTTAAAAATTAAGTGGCGACTCTAAAAAGTCAAAAATTCTTTACAAAACAAATATTTTCCCAATTTCGATTAAACAATGATTATACTTGTATATTATTTTCGTCTCCTCAATTTGAAAAAAATGAATTCAATCGGGACCCACATTTGTGGATTTCGAAGGGTGTTTAACAACTTCCCTTCGGAATAACCTGAACCCTTACCTAGAATCTAATGGTTTCGTAGATATCTAATTGGTTTCCTAGTTTTTACTAAAAATAGGTGCCGACTCCTTTTAAACCTCGTTTATTCTTTAAATTCTTTTAAAATTAAGTTAATTTATTTTATTTTTTATTCACCATGACGTTTCTCCTTATTTGAATAAAGTAGGAATGTAAACAGTGTATAACCTCTATTCCTTGAATGATGTATCATCACTCTAAACATGTTTGAGGTTAAGCAACAATATACTTAAAGTATCTTCAAATGTTCAAGTGATCATAAACATGATTCAATAATAATTTTTAATAAAAAATCAATATTAATCTACCATGTAAATAGTGTTTGCGTGTCAGATAAATTACTTTGCAAAACTGTTGATTTAAATAACATATATAAGGTATACACCAAATCTTGTATAAAGTATATACAATAACAATAAAATATATTATTCAGATCCTATGGTAATGATACACTAATAGTATACCTGATTGAAATTACTAGTGTGTGAGATTCACTAATAAAATATTGATGAACATAATGTGTTTATGTATCACATACATACCTTTGCAAGATTGATTTCAGTAACTAGTTCTTCAATATCAATAGCAGATCCATCAATATCTTGATCATGAATTGAAAAATCCATGTGTACAGGTGAAATAGGTTGTTGATCAACTTTATCTTTCTGTACAGAATCATCCATCGTATATGGCATAGAAATGCCACCAATATCCTTCGGGAATTAAAAATCAGTAATTGAATTAAGTGAAAAGGCAAACAAAAAGAGAAAAATAATACCTTTTCAATTTTGTTATCTTTCGCGCCAACAACTTTCAATAACTCAGAATGATTTTATTTTATTAACTCCGCAAGACAACTAACTTGTTGGTCAACCTATATTCAATTACACATGTTTTAAGGAATTCATAATAAATAACCAGAAGCATAAAACATATATGATTGTAATACTTACATAACCCTTCAGATATTGCTTCAATCACTCTAATTGTGAATTGTCAAAAATTACTTTCTGAATATCTGAATTATCTGGAACACCAGATACATTGCTAGCTTTCGACGTTGGTAAATTCGGAGTTTGAACATGCTGGTTTAGTTGCTCGTTTGGTTATGTGGTTTTAACCTTAGTTTTATGTGGATGTACAACCTTTCTTCTCTTCGGTGGTGGGGTAGATCTTGTGCTAGAGACTCGTATTGATCTCCGTAATAATTGATCTGGTGGTTTAGATGAAAAGTCTTCAAATCCAGGAACCTCTTGTGGCTGCCCAACCTAAGGATTAACATTTGATGGGGCAGGTTCAGTTGAATATACATGAGTGATATGAGGTAAATCAAGTGATGTGATTTCCTCGTCAGTTGGCTGAATATTATTATAATTATTTTGTAAAAACAAAATGTTGAATCATGATTAGAAGCAACAAAAATGTATCGAGAACTATAAAAAAAAGTAAAAAGTTGTTGTATATTAATTACCTCTGTAAAAAAAATTTCCATAAATATCTCAAATTTAGGCTTTTCAGCCACAACTTACCAATTGCAAATCCTTGGAATAACATTTCTTTCTTTAACCGCTATCTCATTATCTAGCACAGACGCACATCCATATACTTATACATTAAGTGCGTATGACATACCATTTAAGCGATACATTTGTTTCTCAAATTTAAACTCTTGTCTAAGTGAATTCATTAATGATATTCATCAAGAGGGGGGTGAATTGAAAAATTCACTTAGTCAGCTATCAGTAGTCGATAGTTGACTCACCTGCAAGTTAGTAAGACAAGAAACAATAACAAAAAATTGCAGTAAATAGTTGACACACAGAATTTTATCCTGGTTTGGATCACCAATGTGGTACCGTGTCCAGTCCCCTTGGATTTCAAGGGTTTTCCTTAAGAGCGTTGGAGAGATCTTCTTGTTACAACAATGAATGAACTTTTATCATGTCTGATATGCAAATCAGATTTATACCTTGACACTACCTCAACTTGTATACCTACATTCAGATGTTTCTCTTTTCTCTTTTCTTTTCAATTGTATCACTCAAATATTTACAAAGCTTTATGAAAGACAAAAGAAAATCTATTTACTAAGCTCAAGTGAAGTTGCGCACTTCACATTGTTCATCTGGGTTGATTTAAATAGATGATGACCTCTGCTCTTTGTAAGGAAAAACCAAAGGGATTTTATCTCAATCAAGGATTGCTTTAGGGATTGCTTGATTGAGGCGATTTACTTAATCTGTAGTAAATCACATCTTCTGATTTCCTTGTGCTGATTTAATCTTGTCCTTGTGTGATCAGCAGACTTCTTATCTTGTGGCTTGATTTATGGCTCTTTCCTTTTCATCGCTTCTTTTGCTTTCCTTGTGCTGATCTGATCTTGCCCTTGTGATCAACATTCTTCTTATTTTGTGGCTCGATTTGTGATTCTTCCCTTTTCTTGGTGAGTTAATTTGATTGCTACCAAGAGTGTGATATTCTCGCTTCTTTCCTTTTTATGTTGACTTACCATATATTCCAATCATATATTTCTTTCCTTCTTTTGTCCCTTAGATTTGAGACTTTCCTTCTCAACACAATATTATTTTCTCCTTGAAGTCGTCTGTGTTGATGATATCCCTGTTTGGGTTTGTGACATACAAAAAATTGAGAACAAAATGTTACGAGTCTATTTTCAAAATCAACTAACTATATGAAGTTAACAATTAACTTGTTGAAGTCCTGTTGTCCCCATGGAACCTGCCGATAGTTGCCGTCTTCAACCATTGAGAAATCTTCAATTGAAATTGTTGCAGTACCAAGTTAGATAATACAAAAGTGTGAATGAAAAACATGATAGCCATCTGAATTTCATCATCGATGTTATCCCAATCACCCAATATGAATCGATCTACCAGACGTTTGTTTACATTATAAACAGGACCAGGAAAATACCTCTGAACTAGCGTACTCCTTTTTTTAATCTGGACATGTAAAATCTTAACTATTTCCATTACATTTCAATCCAGTAATAATCGCAATTTTTTTTATACTAAAGGTTAAGATATTTCTTTTAGCATGGCTAGTATGAAGTTCTCTGGATAGTTGTCCTACTCCACCTCTAAAAGAAGTAAACACTTTGTGATTTGACCTTGATAGTTGCATTTAGAATATTCATATATGGAAAAAATATAGTATTCTCAAGTAATTGGATACCCTCATCCCCTATTGACAACGCTAAGTCTATTAAGATATTTGTATTGTAAGTAGAGCCAAACTTAAGGCAGTGTTTTTGAATCTGTTTAACTACATAATTCATATTCTACAATTGAAAAAAAAAACGATGCTGATACTTAATAGAAACAACAATAGAATGTGTAGGTAGCAAAAAAGTGTATAAGTATTCGGCTGCATTAAAAAAAACGTCAATCTCTTTTTGGTCAAGTTTTTCTTATAATACTTGAGGCTTGATGTTGATTCATGTATTTGTTTATAAAAAAATAGTATTAATGTATCCAGTTATAATTGTATTGCCTAATTAACCTTTCAAATTGAATATATTACTTATGTATCCAAATATACTTGTATTCACAAATCACCATTTCAACTTGTGTTAATATTAGAATACAAGTGTCTATGTATATAATTATTTTACTGTATACAAATTTGACAATCACACAAACCTCAATCTCTTTTTGCTCGTGTTCTTCTTGTACTACTTTTTTTAATTACTATAGCCATTGTAATGTAGAAATAAATAATTTTCAATCGAAAATCTATAAAAATAGATGCAATATGTATACAAATATGATCATAAAACGAGGAGAAAATCAATTAAGCGATATCTAATGAATTCAAATTACGAAAATTGCTCCGAGAATCATCAAAAATCTTAAATTGAAAAAAAAATTGGGAGAAAAAATTTAACAATTTTGTTATATAGGAAGATTGATGAAAAGGAAAGTATTAATGAAGTTAAACATGGGGAATCACCATTTCAATTTGTGTTAATATTACAATACAAATATCTATGTATATAAGTATCCTTTACTATATACAAATTTGACAATCAAACAAATCTCAATCTCTTTTTGTTCATGTTCTTCCTGTATTTTTTTTATAACTATAGCTATTATAATGGAGAAACAAATAATTCTTCAATTGAAACCTTTTAAAAATAGATAAAAATATAAATATTTACAAATATAACTTTCATAAAAATGAAGAAAAAATTCTATGAAAAGATATTTCTTTTCCTCAAAACAGAACCAATGGACCATTTAAACAAAATGAAATGATATAGACTTGGTTTCAACCCAAGTCAACAAAAAAAGAAGAAGAACCAAATGTAACAAGATAGCAAAGACAAAATAAAATAAAAAAGACAAAAGTTCTAACCAACCACCGGAAAAATGAGAGGTCATCGGAGAAGATGATGAATTCAAATCTCAAAAATTGATCTTTGAGTTATGTTAAAGAATCTTAAATTGGAAGTAATTTGTGGTGACATATCGAAAGTTTGTGATAAAGAAATATTGATGAAAGAGAAAGTATTAATAAGGGTAAATATGGAGACCAATTACATAAAACGTGCCTTGACATAATTAATTATGTGTGCAACAATAATTTTCCTTTTTTTATATTTATAATTTATAATTAACTTCGCTATTTATTGTGTAATAATATCCATATAATATAAAAAAAAATGAATTGTAGCTATTTATTTTTAATGTATATTGATGTTCCATATTTTGTAGTTTTTCCTATATATTAAACAACATATGAACACGATAATCTGAAAATGAATACATTGTTGTTAAAAAAAATGAATGCACCAATATAGTATGCATATGAATACATTGTTGTTAAACAAAAGATGGATATATTTGATAATACATAAACAAAAGAAATAGAAAATAATAGAATGTGTAGATAGTAAAAGTGAGCAAGTATTCGGCTGTATAAAAAAACGTCAATCTCTTTTTGATCAAAGTTTTTCTTATAGACTTGGTTAACTCATGTATTTGTTTATAAAAATAGTATTAATGTATACAATTATACTTGTATTGCCTAATTAACCTTTCAAATTCGATTGATTACTTATGTCTCCGAATATACTTATATTCACAAATCATCATTTCAACTTGTGTTAATATTATAATACAAGTATCTATGTATATAACTATATACAAATTTGACAATCACACAAACTTCAATCTCTTTTTGCTCGTGTTCTTCTTGTACAACTTCTCTTTTTTTTTTATAACTATAGCCATGGTAATGTAGAAACAAATAATTCTTTAATCGAAAGCCTATAAAAATAGATGCAATATATATATGAATATAAATATGATCTTCATAAAAACAAGGAGAAATTCAATTAAGCTATATCTAATGCATTTAAATTACAAAAATTGTTCCTAGAATTATATTCATATACCATTAAAAAAAAAATTGTGGCTATTTATTTTTAATGTATATTCTGTAGTTTTTTCTTAAATAAATGATAGTATATTATTGCCTTAATAGCGTAAGATTTTAGATGATCACCTCCTATTCAAAAAATGATTCAAACTCAATTAGCTACTTACAAATTATCGTAAACTTCGGCCCCAAATTCTTGGTCACAAGAATACAAATGTTTAAAATCCAATTTACGCTTTAATACTATTTAAAGTCTATAAAAATCTCAGCATACACATGCGATAAATCTAGTATAATATAAAAATGTACAAATGTTGTCGCGCCTCATTTTCTCGCGAAAGCGGGTTTTATCACGACCTAACAACTCTTTTCGGATTTGGAGCTTTTGGAGTCGCCACCTAACGAATTAAGGTGCGTTAGGGCACCTATCTAACCTAACTAAGTCTAGCTAAGGTCAACGAGCCAGAGATCAGGGTAAGGGTTCAAATTACCTCGAGGGGAAGGTGTTAGGCATCCCTCAAGGTCCACAAATGTGGGTCCCGGCCGTATCTCATGCAATTTATGTGGGGGTTACAAGTAGCAATTAAGGTCACTTCATTTATTAGTTAATTAACTAGCATGCTTACTAAGTGATGACGAATATTAAACAGATAAAACTATTTTATTAATTATTAATTTAAACATGGAAGGCTTAGGTGATAGCAAATTTAAACGATTAACATAAATTTTATCTAATTTAACATGCGAGACTATGTGATATAACAAGTCGAACAAATAACTCATATTATTTTGATTAATATTTTAACGTGCGAGTCTAAGTGATAACAATAAAATATATATACTAAGCAATTAAATAAGATAAGCAAGAAGATAGAAAAGGGACAAATAAATAAGCAAATAATTTTATATATTTTTTTTTGTTTTAAACTACCCCAAATAAACATAATTTAAACAAACAAATAAAGGGATAAAGGGGAGGGAGACTCTAAGAGACTTTTTTTAGGGATTAGGGTCCTTTTAGGTTAGAATAGATAGATTAAAATCTGACCCTTTATTTAATAAGAGATGAAGGGTTAGGATTCGATTTAGGATTTAATTTTAAGATGGATGGATGAGATGAAGTCTTAAAATTAGATGGGAAAAGAATATGGAATGGTTAAAATTGGCTAGAATTACAAGGAAAAGATGGTTACAATTGAGATAAAATTTGAATTGAAGTGGCTAGAATTGAAAGAAATTAGAATAGAATGGGCTAGGATTTAAATAATTTTGAGGAAAAATTAGGAATTACTATTTAATTAAAACACCACTGATATAAAATATTTTATATAATTGAAAATCACTTAAATTTTAAAACACTTGAAATTCATTAATAATTTTAAAATATTTTAATAATATTTACAATAATTTTATTAAGTAACTATACTAGAATATATAATTATCAAGCAAAATCGACTAAAATTCTAAACTTTAAATAAATTTTAAAATACGTATTTAATCGAATAGCATTCCTAAAAATGGTTAAAGATCGGTCAAAATTGGGTGTCAACAAATGTCTTAGGTTGAAATTTCGTTACCACTTGATATTAAATGAATTTTTACTTGCTTGAACCATAAAAAACAATCTTCATCAAACAAATCATTCAAAAATTTTGGAAGTGTATTATCGTCTTCATTCTTCATTAGCATATAAATATGTATTAATCTTGTGGATACAACTAAGAGGAAAATTTAAGACAATCTAACAATATTTTACCCAATAATTTATTCTAGTGCGCGCTTGCAAATTAGTATACCAACTTGTAAACTCACTCGATACTATGGTTATGCTCTTGTATCGAGGGGAACATGGAGGGATGCCTTGTTGATGTCAAAAAGCATTTAGCGGGTCGATTATTGTCTTAGCCTTGACCAATCTATCAACATAGTTATTCAAGAAATATTTTTGACCCCAGATACGAGCTCTCTCCATTGCATGGCCAACATTAATATTTATCAGTAAGTTATCGATCACTCAAAGGTCCAAATCTATGTAAATGACATTAGCTGCCCTAGGCGCGCTTGAAACAAAGGGCGCCATTTTATTGTAAAACTCCCTTATCACTCTATGTACGTGTTGCTCTTGGTGATATATACTATCCCTAAAAAAAAAAAAAAAAAAAAAAAAAAAATCCTTGTGGCGATTAATTAAATGCCAGTAAAACATTTCTTGAACTTAAGTATTAGCGGCAATTAGACATTAGCCGGAAATAAGTACTCCAATTAAACCATTTCTTTTATGTTTTCAATTCTCAATTCCTCCACCGACTCTCCGTCAACGGCCTCCGTCACTCTATCTACTCTCTTTCTATCGTAACTCTCAACCTTACACACTTCAGATTTCGATATCGTTCACTTTCATACTCGAGCCCTAGGTTTGATTTTGCTTTATTTTTTGGCTTTCACAGGTGATGCATGAAATTCGTTCCCGATCTCTTCGGCGACGCCGATTACGCTGGGTCTGTTCAGTAAGTAAGTAATTAAACTTGAAATTCACAAATCATCTTCCATATCTGTATTCAATTGTAAATTAGTAATTCGAAATGTTTGTCTTACAGTTGTGTGCATTGGTCGATTTTTTAGCTTAGTTGGCAACTATTTGTAAATAATTTGGGTGAAACTTGATAATTGAGGACTTGAGGTGAACTGACTGGTTATTGTTACTAATGTGTATGGCTATCTTATTGTTATATTCAAATTTTAAATTAGTACTTTGCAATGTTTATTTATCTTTGTGTGTATAGATTAAATCTTACATTTGTATGTATTCATGCCTTTCCTCTGCACACAAGACCATGTTTATAGACTTTCTTAGTATTAGCCTCAGCCCTGATTTAGCAAAATCTGTAACTATGGCCATGCCCATAAATCACACACCCTACAAGATTGTTTGGTACTTGTCTTTAGGCGATTATACACCTCTCAGTGGTTGGATTTGGTGCCAAGATGATTGGAGTATTTAGGAATGGCATTGTCTAGCTATACATTTTGATGACTGGGGATATATTTGTAAATGTTGCTACCTATTTTCTTTAAAAAAAATTCTTTCTCACATATGGTATCTGTAAAGTTAGCCAAAAGGGCTAATTTGAAGTCAAGAACACAAATGATGAAGTTTCTAAAAATGCCTTTATATAGACTACATCATATGTTTAGTTGATAGTATAGCAAGAAATGATCTAATTCATCCACAAACCAAAACTTCATCACTGGATATAACAGTGTTCATATGAATTTAATTTCATCAGGGTCACAATGTTTTTTGCACTTGCTCCGTAAGTCTCTTCCCTTAAGAAGACTCTGTCCCCTTTCTTCAAATTAAGAGATGTAATGAACTCTACTACAATATTGATTATTTGAATTGTTATCGACTGATTTGCTCATGTTTTTTTTCTTCCAAAACATGTCAAGTCTATAAAAAAAAAATAGTAGCTATAGAAATTCAGTATTTCTAGTACAACTGTAGATCAGTAGATGCTGCAGGGTCGAGCATGTTCTGTTTTCCCCTAATATTAGTCTACAAATCCTTAATTCTCAATGTTTCAGCATAATAACTGGTTTTCCCCTAATTTTGAAGCAATATGTTGATAAGAGAGTTTTAGTAGTGTAGGTTGACGACAAGAGCTCATCACGAGAAAAGGAAAACAATGTTGCTGCTACGACTGCCATCAGGTTGTTTATGATGTTCTTTCACAGTTACTTTTAAGCAGAACCTTAATACTCAAACGAGCAGCAAGATTTACGATTCATAACTACAACTGATGACATGTTACTATATTTTTAGGTTAATCAGTTAAATCTTTAAGCATTGTATGTACTTATTCTTTCTCACCTTTGCAACCTATGGTCAGTTTTTGAAAGTCAATGGTGAATATCATGTGACATGAAAAAGAGATAAATGTAGTGATGACGTGCTCCAAAAGATTGATATGGTAATCATCTACATCAAGAGTGCACTATTGAATTTCTTATTCATTTATCATATACATAGTGCTATTGGATTTCTCATTCAAGTTCGTAATACTTTTGTAGATAAGTCTACATTCAATCCTTGATAAAAAAGTGTATCGCCTTGTAAACGAAGAACGTCTTGCATTGATGGAGAAGGTAATTTCAGTTGCAAGAATATCTAATGTGCTTTCTGATTTATGCAAGTGCAATGTCTTGATTGTAATTCACTAAAACTTGTTAGAAGTAATTTTAGTGAACTATAGTAGGTGATCTGTGATAGATGAGGTAGCTCTTGTTGTCATGTTTCGTGTTGGCCTTGATGTGTTTAAGCTAATCACAGTACTATCATTTTTCTTTTTGGTGATCCCCTTCTTCCATTATAAAAATATAAAATGCAAATTTGATTGTTAGCATCAACAAGAAGAAAGCTGGCAACTAAACTACTCGTGTAGAATATGGAATCCTTTTCCTCGTCTTAGCATTCATATGCTCAAAGTAATTTGATTATCATGTTGTATTAGGATGAGAGCTACATGAGGAGTAGTCTGTCATTCACTAAATTTTTAGGTGCATCATTATTAGGATGATTTTTGTTCGACCAAACAACGAAGAAAGTTAGTGGTATTCATGTCGTAAGAATGACCTAGAAGTATGTTAATGGTTACTTTTAACTTTACAGATGTTTGAATCTTGTTGAAGAATACACTACCTGATTTTGGAAGAGAAGATGGAGGAAGGAACAGAGCAATGAACAGTGCTGCCAGTCAGGTTAATGTTTTTCTCTTACATTTTCTTTTTGTATCTTTTTAATTATTTTATTTTTTTGCGATTGATTTTTGATATGGTTATTGTTAAATTATTTTTTCTTAAAAAGAACAGGGTAGTAGAATTTTTGTTTGTTTCATTTATTTTTGTGTTTGTGGGAGCAACCTGTTGTCTGAACCTACATGAATGGCCCGAATCTTTAGTTTGGACTGACAGATCATCAGGCTCCGATTTTTTTATGGTGATCAGGACGAGTACCATGGGACCCTAGTGCTTGTTCTTTTTCTTCAAACAAAGTACATTTTCACCCTCATAAGTGTTTTCTTTGAAATAGATGGAAAAGTCTTGGAATATTGAGAGTTCAAATATGGAGAGACAATGATGGAGGGAAACACTAGAAGGTGTTCCATGTTTTTGTTGTGTGCAATGCAGTTCTGGAAAATGCTTGATTATTGATTGAGCAAAAGGTGTCTTTTTTCTGCACTATATTTCATGATTTCTCTACTGTCACTTTGAATTAGTTGTTTTATCCATTTGCAGTTGAGGACCTAAAGTTGAATGTTGCAGATAGTTCACATGAAGTTCCTCATCTAGCAATTTGGCTCTACTAAAATCCTCCCGATATTGCATATGATCGTGATCCAAGTTGTCATATTTCACTGGAAGAATAAATAATAGTTCAATCTCATTGTTTTACCATTTTGAACACATTCTCTCTGTTTTTTTAACTTGAACACATTCTTATTATTTGATAACTCATATTTTTTTAATGGATGTATGGATTATTCTTCTTTTATATGAATAATGATGTTTAAGTTTGGTATTTCTTCTATTATTATCATTGAATTGGTTTATCTATTAAATATAGGAATTAAGGTGAACTCATGGGTTGCCATAAAAATTGCCACTAAAATAGATCTCATTTACCGGTAATAACAAATGCCACTAAATATGAAAGTTTTACAGGCAATAATAGATTTTTTGGTCAAAATCATTCTTTAATTATACCTCAAATTCAAACTACAATCTTAAGGTATTATTCTTATCATAAAACATCTTTCAAGTATTTTAAAGTAAACAATTTTCATCATTTTACCTGAATTTATCATAAAACTAATCAATATATCCCACAAAAAATAAGTCGTTCCTTCCTAATTATTATTCTTAGATATGTCAAGAATATTATCGTGAACTTTTTTCTAATTGAGTTAAGAATTATGCGAAATCTTTTAATTCAACAGTTTTTTTCATTCATTTTTCATATAATTTTAAATAAAAATATTATTGTTAAAATATGTTTCTTCTCGATTGAATATGCTAGAAGCGACATTTGTTGTAGACTTCCCCTTCTAATATGTAAAATGAAACTCAAATATGAGAGATAATCAATATTTGTCACTTTGATATTAGATTGACTCAAAAATCTATTAATTTAATTGGTTAAGAAAAAGATAAAAATAATTAATCTCCAACTTCTTTCTGTTACGAAAAAGGAAAATCATGTACGCTCACACCTTTCAATCATTTTTAGTTTCCATAAGCAACAATGTCTAATATTTTTTATATTTTTCAAGAACTTCTCGTAGAAAGTAATGAAATTATGCATAATAACTTTTGTTGATAATCATGTTAACTGCTCATGTTTTCGTAAGATCCCTTAGTTTTTTGACAATATCTTACAAAAGGATGAAAGTTGTTCACTTAGAAATAATTAAAGGATGTTTTCTGCTAAATGATACTTTAAGGATATAGTTTAAGTTTGGGATATAGTTAAATGATGTTTTCTGCTAAAATGATATTTTAAGGATATAGATTAAGTTTGGGATATAGTTGAAGGATGTTTTCGGCCAAAAACTCGGCAATATTAATTGCCGCTAAAAGTAATTACTTTTAGCGGCAAGAAAATGGGTATTTACCGGCACTTTATATAGATGTCACTAAAGACTTTTGCGACACTGAATGCAATGACATTAATTTAAATGCCGCTAAAAATTTTTGCGGCAATATTATTGACTCTAAAAGTGACTTTTGTAGTAGTGTATTATCCCTTTTCCCCTACTCTACCAGATATTGAATTTCGAAAAGGTTACCGTTTCTATGAGGGAAAGCAATAGCGTCCTCACTAATTCTCTCCATGGCTCCTCCATAAGGGTCCAATATGATGTGTCCATTGGGCTCTTTCTCAAGTACATCAAGAGTTGCCATTATGTCATCCATTGAAATTGGAGCCTTACCATAGTCGGACTTGGATTTGAAGTATGATTTTTTCTCAAAGTATCGTTGCTTTAAAAGGGAGACAATTGAAAGTGTTATCTAATTCAGAAAAGAAAAGTATGGACTCAATCCAACTCATTTCTTTGTAGTCATGTTTTTGTATGCCCAATACAGGAAAGGCCTTGTTCAAGATGGAAATGGCTTCAGGTCTTGGACCTAGATGAAATTCGTTGAATTGGGCATTTATTTTTTGAATTCCTCGACTAGCAACGCCTCTAATGGAGATGGATAGGTAAAATTCATCATCTAATTTTGGTGCAACTAGTTGCCATTTGTGAACTAGTTGAGGCACGTAACGTTTGGATCCAGGCCTAGAGAGTATGAAACTAGTGACAAACTTAGGTACTTTGAGCAATTGGATTTTCCAAGCATATATAACTCCCACCACCACCTCTAATTGCCCAAAACACATCTTCTCCCATGGATTCGCAGTCTAATATCCTTCCTTCTGCATCAACTAGAAGCGCGTCCACCACATTATCAGCAGTAACTCCATACTTCCTTGACAAAAAACAAAACCACCTCCAGAAATGTGTCCACCAACCCCTACAGTAGGGCACGAACCAGCTGCAAATCCGCGAACATTGCTTGCTTGGGAGATTGCATAATAAGTCTGACCAAGCGTAGCACCACCCTGCACCCAAGCTGTTCCTGACTCCAAATCCAACGAAACATTATCTAATATCATCAAATCAATTATCACAAACAACGAACCACCTTCCAATGAAACTGAAGAAGTCCCTTCATAACTATGTCCTCCACACCTTACTCTTATCTCATACGAACCTCGGATCTCATAATAACCATTGGTTTAGGTATAAAGGACTCCGCGATACGGAGATTCTGAATAGAAAAATCAAGCAAGTTAGAGTAATAACTACCATCATCCCCTGTTTTGTGAACAGAGAAGTTACTAACATTGTAATTCATCAAACATGTAACGAGGTTTATGCTATTCGTAGCGAAGGAAGGTAGAATAAGAGAATATATATAAGAATAGGATAATCAAAATTCGTTTCATGGCAAATTTTTGCTTAGTTTATTTCTCGATTGATATACAAGGAAGACAGCAGATCTAAGACAAAAAGATGAAACAGAATGACAGGTGCCGGCCTAATATAAGTTGTTTTAACTAACTCTTACTATTGTGTACATGAAAATGGATAATATGTACATGTTTGCCTAATAAACACATCAATTCTGCAGAGTAATTTACGAAATGTGCCGGCCAACAGCAACATATATATACGACAGACAAAATTGTCAAAAAGAACTTGAAGCAAATTATTAGTTTAGTCTCTGATTTATTAATAGTTTTAAAACACCCCTCCACTTGACTAACTAAATTTAGATACACACTGAATCTGTCACATGACATACCGAGAGGTCTTAAATCCTTATAAGAACATGGGGTTCTTAGTAAAAAGTTGAGCGAAATGTTAAAAATACCCTAAACTCATGTTGCAAGATGGAGACTGTATTTAAGTTTAGTTAATTAAATGAGTGATTTTAAGATTGTCAAAGTCCATGAATAAACTAATAATTCGCATCAAATTTAAGCACATTTTTAGTATTTCTCTCTTTGCTTTTTGATTTAATTTCACTTTCCTTTTGACCTTATTTATCTATCTATATCTATATCTATATCTATCTATATATATATATATATATATGTATATATATATAATGAGAAGTGCTAAATGGTCAGAAAAATGTGGCCAGAATTAGGGGTGGACATTCGATATTTCGGTTCGGTTTCGGTTTTTTTTGGTTTTTTTGGTTTTTGGAAAATGTGTACCGAATACCGAATCGAAATATTTCGGTTCGGTTCGGTTTGTACTATTTTGGTTCGATTTTTATTAATTCGGTTCGGTTTTTTATTTTGATTTTTTAATGGGCCTGCTTAGTGGGCTTTTTAAAATTTTAAACTTTACAATTTTTTTGTTTGATTTTTCAACTTAATGGGCTAAAATGTAAAAATAGTGTAATATTTTTTTGTTTGATTTTTTAAAAGATTATTTAACATTAATAATTATTAATTAATATAATATAAATATTATATAAATTTAATATCATATTTCGGTTTAAACCGAAATACCGAAAACCAAAATAATACATACCGAAAATCGAATCAAAATACCAAAAAATACAAAAAAGTAAATCGAATACCGAACCAAAAACCGAAAACCGAAATACCGAAACCGAAATATTAAAAAAATTCGGTTCGGTTTGGTGTTTCGATTTTTCGGTGTTTATGCCCACCCCTAGCCAGAATTTGGCCAGAATAGTGAAAAAAACTATTACATTATTTCCTCAAAAATAAAAATAACTTTTGATATTTTCAAATAGTATGGGCATTAATTATTTTGATAAGATGAATTTTCTGGGTCCCATGCCTTATTTTTTTTTTCTTCAATTCTTTCTTTTTTTGGTCATTTCACTTCTCCTTCTTGACTTTTTTTTTACTCTTCTTATAAGAAAATCAAAATATAGTGAAAATAAATAATTATATTTAAGCATTTTTACTGGTTAATTTCATCCTATGAATGAAACAATAAAAGTATTTATTTTATGTATCTATTGAAACTTCATCAATGTAAAATATTTTTTTAAGAGCACAAAGAAAATCATAATTTCCTTAAAAAAAATCATAATGTATTTGCTTTAATGTCAAATTCTTTATGTATATATAATTAATACATTAGTTATTTTTTTTTGTAATATGATTCAATTTTGAATACACTCTCTATATTTCAAATTTAAACGTTTACACTTTATGTACTATAAGAAATATACACTTACACCTCCAACTAAGTTTATCTATAACTAATTATATTAAAATATAATTATTAAATAATAAACTAAAAATATATATAAAAAATTGTTTTTGTGCCGTTATTCTTACAAAAGTAATTAGGGTCGATACTTATAAGTAATAAAAAATTTATGATTTCTGTAATGTTTTGATGTTTATCATATAATAAGTGTTTTGAGTTTTGCCTGACTTTTATTGAAATAATTTCAAATATACTTAAAAAATTATTTAAATATGTATTTAAATTTATTTTAACGCAACTTCATAAACCTCTTCAGTTAGAACTCATATTAATAATAATAAATAAGTAATAGTTCACATATTATCAAGTCAACATAATATCAGGGTGCAAAACTATTACATATTCAATGATTGTTGTTAAATAGGTTTGACACTGATGAAATATACGATTTTTATAATATTGTGATATTTGTCATCTCTAAAGTGTTTCGAGTTTTGATTGTCGTTATTAATATAGTTTTTAGATTAAAATATTCAAATGAATAGCTTAAATTTATTTAAACATGATAATTTATAAAATTATATACTTTTCATATTAATAACAAATATGAGTAATGATCTATAAGTTATCAAATTGACGTAATATAGTGCGGATACAAGACTATAATTAACATTAACACGTTACTCTCAGGGATTCTCAGCAATATGCAATATTAGTAAAATAAATATGGATTCTGAAATTTACAATTGAATGATAATGATTAATACGATTCTTCACTAATTAATTATATGTTTATACATCGTCTGTGTTTGTCTTTTAGAAAAATAATAATATAATTTTGGGACTTCGATAATTTAAATATCTATTAATAATAATGCAATTTCCGTAGTGAAATCTTGAATTAAGAAAGTTATTTTTTATTATATAATTGTCTAATATCAAGGTTGACGACTCTCTTTTAATATAATACTAACATTGATATATATAGAATAATCAAATAAGATATAGCCTATTTTACATTTCATTACTGTACCACATTGTTTGTTTGATCTTCATAATGATATTATTGTGCAAATTATGTTGTATTATTATTAGGAGAAAAAGATTTGATATACTCCTTAATTTTGTGATATAGAGATAATATACATTCCGTAAAGAAAAGGTCACATATACATTTATTGTTACATGAGCAAATGAAGTAACTCATATATCCTCTTTTGACTAACGAAAGTTAAATTTTAGATTTTTAATTTATTTATTTTAGTTATTTAACCAAACAATATTCACATAGAGGAAAATCAGATAGTTTTTTCACGTGATTTTATTTTTGAGTTTTTTAATTCAACGGTCAATTTGGGTCTTAATTATCTCCCTTATGAATATATTTGTTTATTATTATTTGAATTTGTTGTTCATGTTTAATTTTTCGCTTTCATTCTTTAGTGTAGAAAACATGAGAATTTAAAAGAAATAAAAGAAATAGCAAATGAAGTAAAAATAAATTTTTTTAAAAAAAAGCAAACTAAAATTAATCTTTTTTTTTGCAGTTATATTGAATTTTATTTTGTAGTTGTAAAAATGTTGATGCATCTATAATAGACTTTGTAAGAAGACAAGTGAAAAAATAAATTTGATCATCAACATAGTATATCAAAATTAGTCATGGAATTAAAGAAGATAAACAATAAAAATAAAAAGACAAAAGTTCATGTATGAAGAAGATCAAATATAACTCGAAATATTTCGAGAAGGGTCAAATATACCTTTTATATTTTTATTTTGTTAAAAGATTTAATAAGTTTTTCTCTTTCATCAGCAAAAAAATGATCTTGGCTCTTCAAACATACCTCAAAATACTACGAGAAGGGTAAAAAATACCTTGTATAATTTTTATTTTATCAAAAAATAATTTTGAATCAATTTTTTGACTTCCTTCCGTTAAAAAAGATTTAGCTACATCAAAGTTATATATGTAACAATTGAAATAGATGTGACCCACTTTCTTTTACAAAAAATATATTATCTCTAAATCACAAAGTTGAGAAATATAATGTATTATTTTTATTATTATTATCATTATTATTTATTATTATTATTAGTAGTAGTATTATATAAATAACCAATATACATGACACTTTTGATTAATAATTTTACTTGTTAAGTTATTTTATGAATTTTTTAATTTGAATTGCGTGTGAGATAAATTTATTTTAAATTTAATATTATTAACGTTTATCTTATCATTTAAATTTTAAATTTTATTTCTAATCGCAAATTTTAAATTTGTGTTCTTTAAAATTTAGGCCTAACCCATCGGTGATCCCTTAAACTTGGCACGAAGTTTCAGTTAGACACTTCAACTGAATGATATTTATTTTAGACACCTCATGTACGATATCGCTGTATCATTTTGACACTTTTTTTTCAATCAACAAAAATATATGAGGTGTGTGTATTACACTCGCGAGTGACGTGTAAAGTGACAAATTAAACAATGACATTTGTCATTTGTGTCAAAAACAATCCTTAAGTAATAAATTTTGAGTAAAAATAAAAAATAACCAATGAATTAATGACATGTGAATTTATGCCCAAATAATTTTTTTAAAAAATTAAGTCAATATACTCCACCCCACCCATTTGTAGAAATCTTTGTATGCATATTCAAAGTTCCTCACATAATTTGCTCTTTTTGTGAAGTTAAATTGACTTAAAAATGACGTAGACGAATCTGCCCTCCCCAAAATCCAAACTCTAAAGGTATTTTCTTCTACAAAATCGTATGACCATATCGACAAAAAAAAAATATTACTTCAATGTAAATATTTAATTCTTTTGGAAAAGAATCCCATGAATTAATTTACTAAGTAAATCTTAAAATGGGTATATCTTATGTTCATCATTTTTCAATTGCTTATGTTAACTATTTTGATTCACCATAGTTGGACGTTTGAGTTTGAGAAATGGTGGTTGAAGGTGGGAAAGAAGAAGAAGAAAAAATTAAAAGTCAACTAAATACGTTTTTCACGCGCGATCAACGAGTGTATTACACTCACTAAGCCATGTAAGTAAAAAGTGTTAAAATGACACAACAATTTCCTACTTGAGGTGTCTATTATGAACATTAATCAGTTAAGGTGTCTAAGTGAAAGTTTATGTCAAGTTTAAGGGGCTACCGATGAGTTAGACCTAAAATTTATATTGTAAAGTAGAGGGAAGAAAAGAAATTATTAAGGCTATCATTTTGTAGTTTTTTTAAAAGAAATTGAAATTAACATGTAATTATGAAATTATGAGAATGTGGGAACAAGTCTAATCCCCGGAAAACTTTTTATAAATTAAAAAATAATTAATAAATTTAAATTTAAATAAGGGTAAAAATATCAGAAAGTAAACGTGTTCATAGTGTGAATGCACCATTCTGGCCATTATGTCCAAAATTTTCTGGCCAAACGGATTTTTCAAAAATAATACTTATAGCAATAAATTAATGCGTGATCATTATTCATAGTATCAACTCTTCATCTCCCTGACTCTAATTTTAATGTAAACCTTTGGTTTTACAGTTGGCAGGTTCATTCATGTATGTACATTATATATAGTTTTTTTCCCCTAATTGTCACTCTCATAACACATTATTATTTGGTAGAGAAAACAATAGCTGATGATTAACAAAATGGTACGCAACCTGACTTCTATTTCTTTTTTATTGCAATCTATGTTATAGTTTTGCTGTTGTTTTTTCTTGTTTTTCATTTCATATAACATAAGACATAAATATGACATAACTTGGTCTCCGTTGACGTATATGTCCTTCAACTTTGGGTGTCCATATAAGTAGCCATCTACGCCCTCCAATTTTACATGGCATAGGATACCAACTAGGCTAATGCATACGACGTGAATTGCCACATAGAATGTCAAGTAGGATACGTGTCTACTTGTTCAATTTTGTATAAATTTAAGTGTCTACATTTCAGACGAGGACAATTTATGCTACCATTAGGAAAAAGTGTTGTTTTAGCCCTTCTATTCCAAAAAAAACTCTAATATGAGGATACTTTTAAATTATAGTAAAATGTTGATATGGATGAATTTGAACACGTGATGTCCCGTAAACCTTAATTGCAAAAGGTAAATCGGATATGATTTGTTAATGGCAAAGTAGATAAAATTGAGCAATTTCTGATAATAAAAGGGCAGTCTAATGTATAAAGTATCTCACATTCATACAGAGTTAAAGTAGATAGTCTAGCATGACCATTGAACCAAACATCGATAACTGATTTCACGACTCAAATCTGTAACACGTCACACGGAAATAACTTTATCATTGCTTTATGATAAACATAGACAAACTTTGTCATTTTCCGTATATTTTATGTAAGAGCTAATTAATTTGATTAACTATGTTTAATTATGTACGTAGGAATATCATCAACCAAGTTATGATCAAGCAAAGTTAATGTTGATTGAACCATGCGGAAGCATAAATGGATCAGAATGGAATTACAAGCTTACAAATCCCATTAAAGAGATAGTCAAAACTCAAAAACACTTATATTTGACTATGAATTTTGTCATAGATTCTTCAATTTTTGAAAACTATACTGAAAAGTACTATAAGTCAAAATTTCCTAGTTTGTCAGGTTACTCTTGAAAATGCCCCTGAAGAATATTTGACAGGAATCAGAGGCAAACTTAGATATTATGCTGGCATTATGTTGTAAAATCTCTCTGTTTTTTCGACTAATTTGAAGTGTTATGGACCGGTTGGTGTGGGAACGAGGTGGGAGGTACCTGGTTTTCACTAGTGTTGAAAGAAAATGGCGAGATTCTGGGATTCCATGGATGTTTTGGAGTTTTCCTTCATGCTATTGACGTTTATTTGAAGAATGTCACACCACCTTAACAACTAAAACAATTAAAACAACCTAAAGTTGAAGAAAGTCTTGATGAGTTCCCCAATGTAAGTACATGTGTTATAGTGAATAAAGTTCAGTTACTTTAACGTTCTTTTAATAATAACATCATTTTATTTACAGAAATTGAACGTGATGAAGTGTATTCAACTGCAATTCCCCGGACGTTAGGGAGGATATAGTGGAAAAGGCTGGGATGATGGTGTATGAACACTAATTCAGCTGTATGTGGATTTCAAATTGAGCATGTAAAGAAAGACAAAACATCAGTTTGGTCACAACTTCATGGTGGTTTTGGTATTGGAGCTGGAAATCATGACAATGTTATTAAAAAGGTATGAGTTTTTTCGAATTTGAAATCGAGACATAATTAATTTGTTCGTTTAATTCCTTTTTTTGTGTGTGTGATCGAAATCCATATGCAGATAAATGTTGATGGTGAAAACGAGTTCTTGATTGGAATTGAAGGATATTATAGTCTAGTGAAGGAAAATGGAGGCCTAGATACATTAAGACAAATTACATTTTATACAAATAAGGGGAAATATGGAGCTTATGGAAGTGAAATTGGAACTTATTTTAGTTCTTCAACAGCTAGAAGAAAAATTGTTGGGTTTCATGGGAAAAGTGGTGTTTTCTTAAATGCTATTGATGTTCATATGGAATATTTCTAAAAAGATTATTAGAAGTGTTTATTCTTTATGAATTCTTCATCTGGTATTCGATATTTATATTCATGAGATTTGGATTTATCATCAGCATACTCCTTTTGTTTCATATTAGTTGTTAGGAATAAAAATTTTAAAATAGAAAAAAAAATTGTATTCATGAGATTTGGATTTATCGTCAGCATACTCCTTTTGTTTCATATTAGTAGTTTGGAAGAAAAATTTTAAAATAAAAAAAAAATGGAGATGCGGGGGATCAAACCCCGTGCCTGTCGATGCAAGCAAGCGCTCTACCATTTGATCTATATCCCCAATATGTTTACTAGATCATCTTTATCAGATATAGATTTTAATTTCAGCGATGTCAAATGGAGTTTATGTTAGCTATTTTAGTTATATATATATTAAGACTGAATTATAGATAAATCAAATTGGAGGACACTTTTGTGCAAGTAGAGGTTCGAAAAAATTACTAGAATATCATTGCTTAAAAGCGTGGCTAACATGAGTATATAATATCATGATAAGGAGAATAAAATTGAACTAATATCCTACTATCACTTGATGAGCCCGAACATCCTTATCATCAATATATCCTGACATTGTTATAGTCTTTATTCCTCCTATTTTTATCACTTGATGAGCCCGAACATCCTTATCATCAATATATCCTGACATTGTTATAGTCTTTATTCCTCCTATTTTTTTCACATTATCGAAGAGCTTACACATGATGAGGAATTAGAAATATTCCATATGGACACTAATAACATTCAAGAAAAAAACCACTTTTTCAATGAAAACCAACATTTTCCCTCTAGCTGCTGCGGAGCTAAAATAAGTTCCAATTTTAAATCCATAAGGTCCATATTTTTCTTTATTAGGATAAAATGTAATTTGTCTTATTGTGTCTTGGTCCCCATAGTGCTCCGGTGGACTATAATATCCTCCGATTCCAATAAAAAATATTGATACCATCAACGTTAATCTGCATATTAAATTCATCGAACAAAATTAATATTTCTTCCTTCACGATTATAATAATAATAATCAATCAATCATCTTTCGATTTCAAATTTGATTTTATGAGTCCTTTAGTCTAGAATCTAATGACTTCAACAAAAATTTGTATGAGGTGAAAATTTCAAGTACGATTACGTACCCATGGAGTCCACGACAACCACATAGGACCTCTGTTAGTGGGAAGGATAAATACGAGACCATTTACTAACAACAAAAGGATAAATTGATATATATACACCTTTGTAGTTTCTTTAGCCCCAGGTTCAAGACCATGAGTTGTGACCAAAATGATGTTTTATCTAATTTCTTTTCATACTCAATCTGAATTGCTGATATAGCTGAGCTATGTAAAGCCTCATGAACTTGCACTTGTTTTATAGTACAAAATACTCCATCATCCCAACCTTTTCCACTACATCCTTCCAAGGTCCAGCACTTCTTGGCACAATAGTCTTCATCACATCCATTTTCTGTTTATGCAAAATGTGAAGTTAAAATTATTTGTTCATTGCGAACAGTGTAAAAACTTCACACTCGATTTACATCAATTTATTTAATTTACTATGGTTAAACGATTAAATAACACGTGGAAGTATATATGTATATATATTAAGTACTGAAAGAGGTTTATGTGCAAATACATATCATGCATATATTGATTTATGTATCATTTTATTAGGGAGTATAAGAAAAGCTAATCTCATGTGTGGCCATGTGTCTAGGGTTGGTATTGTATTTACTGTTCCTATCAAATCTAAAACTTTATGCACAAACTAAATCATGTTGGTTCTTAAAGAGAAATAATTCTAGAAGATTCAATTGACCGAGTTTGCAATTTTTGGTAAGATGAGTTCAAGATTTAGCTAGCAACAAACTTGTCTAATCTGACAGATAAATCAACGTCAATAACAAGTCTAATTCTACATTTAGGAAACTCACATGAAGAGAGAGAAAAGTAATACACTTACGTCATAACTTTCAATTTCTTCCACCATTGCTTCATTTGCTCAAGTTTTTCCTCATCTTTTATTGTTGTAGTTAGTTTCTTCAACTAAATATCAATAGCATCAAGGTACGAGTCAGTTCGCCCATTACATCCAACAATAGCTGCACCTTCTTTCATCACAAATGAAAATGGAGTCCCACCAACCTCTTTACCAAATGGTCCATAAATATTCTTTCCATTTGTTATAAAACTTAGAGATTTTACAACCAATTTGCCACCATAATTTCCATATGTGCCCTTGATCCCTCTCAAAAATTCCAAAGGAGCCGCCTCAGTAACAACCTGTCATTAATAGAAAAATTATCACGCATCCATTAAAATAGTAGCATAGTCAGAAATTTTAATGAAAATCTCAAAAAATGGAATAAATTTTTGTCATTGCATTAGAAGGTTCTCTTATATCGAGGGAATTTAACAACCTTTATACATACAAAATAATTTATTGTACTCCTATATGATATCAATTAATTTTAAATGAAAAAATTCGATTGAATCTTCTTTGTTGAAGATGAAAAACATCTGTGACTCGAAGGATGTTTATATATATATATATATATATATATATATATATATATATATATATATATTAGATGGATAATGTCCGCAAGCACGGGCCCAACATTTCTCATTATAGCTTATTTGGTTTCAACATGCACAATTCTACATAACAAGTAGTCACATTGAATTAAAAAAAATTGTAACGAAGAGTTTTCATACAAATGTTCTTTACAAATATCTGCAAAATACAAACTATGCTTCAACAAATTCAGAAGAAAAATAGTTCCATCTCTATATCTTGCTTCTTGTTATAGCAAGCTCGAACGAGATCGAACTATCCTAGGAAGAGGTTTTGTCTGTAAGATAACTTGTTTAACTCAAAACTGCATAGGCTACTTTCTTTCTTCGCCTGAAAATTCAGTGCTGCTGCAACATACAAATGGAATTAAAATCACGTGATTATTACATTTTAAGTGATTTATCTTCCAAATAAAATAAATGTAAAATAAATGAACCGACATCGAGAAATGTAAATGGTTTATCTACGAGAGTCAATTACATTAACATATAGTTATACACATATGACATATATAGTATTCTTGTACTAAAAAAAAATCACTATCATATCAACTTGACTTATCGTTTCAGAATTTATAAAAATCAAGTCTGATGATAAGATAACCTGAAGACTAGAAAAAAAAATCGATTTAGTTGCAATGATGTTCAGAAAAATTGAGAAGAATATGTCAATCATGAAAATAAAGAATCAACTTAAATAGTCGTTCACCCAATGGGTTAATTATTTAAACTATGTGTAAATCAGCTAAAAATATAAACAACAAATATGTCTGATTATTTGTGTGAAGATCCCGAAAATAAATATGTATACCTTGTCTCTCCGACCTCCATTGCCACCAAATCTTGGTGATTCTATTTTATCTCCTTGTTCATTCATAGTAATAAACATGATTGAGTCTATAATTTCTCCATGATTTATCAATATCTCTTTAATTGGACTTTTAAACTTGTAATTCCATTCTAATCCACCACTTCCTCCCCATGCCTCTACCATTATTTGATCAACTTCATCATAACTCACGAGATTTCCCTTCACATATACAAAAATAATCAATTATTAAAGATATATATACTTATTATAATATGTAAAGAAAAAAAAAGAGAATTAATTAAGCAATGTACGTACCATTGTTTGGTGATTTTGTGCGCGCTTTGATTTTATATTATTTAAGTTGTATCATGATATATATATATATATATATGCTTTGTGCATATAAAGTGAAGAAAAGAAAGTGATTAAGCAAAGTATAGAATATACATATTAATTAATTATATATATTTTTTATAAGTTATAATCAATCAACAGCAATAATAATAACATATTTTGTATTAAAAGATAAAATGTAAACATAAATTAAAACTAATTAATATACATTAATAATAGTAACATATTTAGTATATAAAGATAAAATGTAAACATAAATTATCTAATTAATATACATTAATTTAATATTGTTGTAAGAGTATATGGATGACATGTGTGTCATCTTTGAAGAGTCATCCCTCATTATATTAATATAATGACATGTGGAAACATCATCCACACTTGACAAATTATGGCCAAGTTTCACCTTTCCAAGTACTACTAAATATAGGTAGTATATTTTCAAATATAATGAAAAAATAGTTTTGATATATATGATTATTATACTATCTCTTTGTTTGTTCTTGTTCTTAATTTAGTTTATTATTATTAATTTGTTAACTATTTATTTTATAACACGTTATCAGCACGAGACTCTGTCAACTTGAGCTACTTTAAATAGGTAAAAAGGGCAAGAATTTTATTTTTCTAAAAAATGTCTAATATTTTTAAATTTGAATTTGTTGCCTTGGATATATCGGGTAAATGATACTCATCCTGGATACTAGATGCTCAAATACACTTGGATGCAATAAGCTTGGTAGAAACCATCAAAGATAATAATCAGGCATCCAGTCAAGAACGTGCAAAAGCTATGATCTTACTCCGTCACCATCTTGACGAGGGGTTGAAAATGCAATATCTCACTATAAAAGACCCCTTGTACTGTGGAAAAATTTAAATGATAGATATGACCACCTGAAGTTGGTCATTCTACCACAGGCACGTCATGATTGGTTTATTTTGAGATTATCTGATTTTAAAAGTATAACTGAATATAATTCTTCCATGTATAGAATTATATCACAGTTAAATTTATGCGGAGAAGAGGTCACTGAACATGATAAACTAGAGAAAACATACTCCACATTTCCTGCCTCGAGTATGCTTCTGCAGCAGCAATATCGACAAGTGGATTTTAAAAAATATTCTGAATTACTTTCACATCTTCTTATTGCTGAACGACATAACAACCTTTTGATAAAAAAATTATGAAATTCGACCTGTTGGTTCTATGCCACTCCCTGAAGTGAATCAGGCAAATTATCACCAACGAGAAAAAGTTCGTGGCTCCTATCGTGGTCGTGATTCCGGTCATGATCGTGATCGTAAAATAAATTACAATCATGATGATCGTCTTGCACCGAAAATGACCAACAGTATAAAAGGAAGGGTGAGAAAAGAAGTAATACAAAAGAAAAATTCGGAAAGTATATTTCATAGATATGGAGGAATGGGGCACTAGTTGCGTACTTGCCGATCATCTAAGCGTCTAGTTCAGCTTTATCAAGCATCTTGAAAAAGGGTGATGATAATCCAGAAGCAAACTTTATCTCTGAAGATAATGTTGAGCCCATGCATAAGATTGATAATAATGAAGAAGCAAATGTTGAGCCTATGCATCTGGATGTAGCTGATTTCATTGTATTTCCTGAAGGAAAAATAATTAGTGACGATCCCGCGATAAATTAGATAGTTTCATTTTTTATTTGTTTGTATTAGTTGGTATGTCTGTGCTTTTATAAATCATTGTAAATATAATAGCCTTGTTTAATAGTATTATTTTACTATGTTCATATCTGGGTTTTTTTTTAAAATATGGATATGCCCCAAACTTCGTTTGAATCAATGATCAATCATGAAGATATTTGTGTAATTGATAGTGGAACAACGCACGCCATATTCAAAGATGAGAAATACTTCTCTTACTTGCTTAGAAGAAAAGGAAATGTTACTACAATTTCTGGTAATTCAAACTTAATAGTAGGCTCCGGAAGAGCTACTATATTCTTGCCTAGGGGGACAAAACTTGTTATAGAATATGCATTGTTCTCTTCTAAATTCTCAAGAAACTTGTTAAGTTTTAAAGATATTCGCTGAAATGAATATCATATTGAGACAATAAATGAAATGAACGTTGAATACCTTGGCATTACCAAGATTGTCTCAAACCAGAAATATGTGTTAGAGAAATTATCAACTTTATCCTCTAGCTTATATTATAAAAAATAAGTACAATTGAAACACATTCTATCGTAAATCAGAAGTTTACTGACTTAAAAAATTTTGTGCTTTGGCATGATCAAATGAGTCATCCTGGATAAAAAATGATGAGACGAATTATTGAAAACTCAAAAGGACATTCATTAAAGAACCTGAAGATTCTTATGTGTGCTGAATTTTCATGTGTTGCTTGTTATCAAGGCAAATTGATAACTAGGCCATCACCAATGAAGGTTAACATCGAATCCCCTCAATTTTTAGAATGTATCCATGGGGATATATGTGGACCTATTCACCCATCTAGTGGGTCGTTTAGATATTTTATGGTCCTAATAGATGCATCTTCAAGATGGTCTCATGTGTGCCTCTTATCATATCGCAACCCTGGCGTTTGCAAAATTATTAGCACAAATAATGATTAAGAGCGCAATTTCCAGATTATCCAATTAAGGCAATTCGCCTTTATAATGCTGGAGAATTCACATCCCAAACTTTTAATGGTTATTGCTTATCAATAGGGATAAAAGTTGAACATCATGTAGCTCATGCTCACATCAAAATGGCCTTGCTGAGTCATTTATTAAGCGCTTACAGTTAATAGCAAAACCTCTACTTATGAAAAGTAAGTTACCTACTACTGTTTGGGGTCATGCTATCTTACATGTAGCATCACTTGTTCGTCTCAGAACGACTCATTATAATAAATATTCTCCGTCACAATTAGTATTTGGTCATGAACCAAATATTAGTCATCTACGAATTTTTGGATGTGCTGTATATGTGCCAGTAGCACCCCCATATCGCACTAATATGGGCCCCCAAAGAAGGTTAGGCATATATGTTGGGTTTGTTTCACTCTTCATAATTCGCTACCTTGAGCCATTTACGAGAGATTTATTTACTGTAAGATTTGCAGATTGTTGATTTGATAAAAAAAAAATCACAATTAGGGGGAGAGAAAAAATAACTTAAAAGTGAAATTGCATGAAAAGTTTCATCACTATTTCATATTGATCCACGTTCTCCCATGTGTGAACATGAGGTTCAGAAGATCATTTATTTGCAAAACATAGCAAATCAAATGCCAGACACATTTACTGATTTGAAAAGGACAACAAAGTCACATACTCCCGCAGTAACGTGCCTATCCGAATTGACGTCTCAAAAGGAGTATCTACAAGTGTCATGGCTTCTGAATCACAAACACGCTTGAAGCGTGGCAAACCATTGATTTCAAAAGATAAAAATCCTAGAAAAAGAAGTACGAAAAATGACACTACAAAAGAATCTCATGAAGATAAGATTCAAGATCTGATTAATCCTGATACTTCTGAAGAGATCAGTGAACCCGAGACTCAAGTGAATGAAGAACTTTCAATAAATTCTACGGGTGATGAGATAAGTTTAGATCGAACGAAAATCATAGTTGATAATTTTTTCGCATATAATGTTACACTTAATATTATGCAAGACAGTGATGATTTTGAATCTTTATCTGTCGAAGAATGTCGAAGAAGATGTGGTTGGCCAAAATGTTAAGAGGCAGTTAAATCAGAATTAGACTCACTTGCTAAACGTAAGATTTTTGGACCTGTTGTCCAAACCCCAAATGATGTAAAATCAGTTGGCTATAAATGGTTTTTTGTGCGAAAGCTAAATGAGAGAAATGAAATGTAAGATACAAGGCACGCCTTGTAACGCAAGGATTCTCTCAACGACCCGGTGTCGACTATGAAGAAACATATTCACCAGTTATGAATACAAGGGTAGGGGGTGGGGGGGTAGAAGTTTAAAAATAAAAATTTTAAGTTGAAAATATTTTAATAAAGCAAAATTAATTTTATGGGGAGGGGTTGGGGTTGGGGGGCTGCCGATCGTGAGTGGGTGGGGGGTCAGTGATCGGGTGAAAAAATAAAATTTTGAAATTAAAAATATTTTTTTAAAATTGATGTTTTTCCCAAAAAAAAAATGTAATTTGAGGAAAATGTTTTCCTCAATTTTTGAAGGGAAGTCATTTTCCTTAATTTTGAAGAAAATGAATTGATTTGAAAAATATTTTCCAAAACTTTTGTCTTTAACGGAAAAATGGAAAACAACACACTTTTATCTTTTTAATTCGACTCACCGAATTATAATCTTATCACATGAATTCGGATAAAAGTTTTCCTTTTTGCCTGTCCCAAAAGTAAAGGATAAAAGCATCTGCCAAATTGGCAAATGCCAAATTCATCCTGTTCCTTCTTTGACTTGAATAAGGATAATCAAACTTCCAGGCATTCCTTGATGCTAAAGAAATTGCAGGGGAGACGTACCTGAAAAAATTGTATGAGAAGATTAAGAAAGATATCCTCAACAATGCTAAAGAGATTTCTGGTGTTATCATTGCAGTTAGGACACTATGGTTTGATAAGGGAATTGAAGCAGCTCTTACTTCTTTTGATGGAGGAGGAGCACAAGTTGTCATTCTTGGAGCAGGTAGGTGATGTTCCCACATGATCTCTTGTGCTGTATATACCCTGTGACACTAAAATGAATGTATGCTTTTTGCAACTCAATGACAAATTGACTAGTTTATCTTTGGTAAATAGTTGTCAGTAGGGCGGAGACAGACTTTAGTACGGGTGTCATTCAACCCTGCTTCATAACAACAAATTAATGAACTTACTAATCGAATTGTGACAATATACTGATATCACTTAGGCATATGCTCACTATTAGTAGTCAGTCACTGAACTGATCAAATGTCCACTCACCCGTTTATGCGACACCAACTTGTGTGGGACTGAGTCTTAGTTGTTGTATTCTGCAAAAGTTTTCATCTTCCTAGATACATATACCAAACTAAACATTACCAGGATTCCAGCTTTGAATCCCCAAAATACTAGCCATCAACTGCAACATGCTAATCTTGTGAAGCGACATATAGTCTTTAGTTAATAAACAGTCGTTCCATTAAGGAGCAACTATGACTATGTTTGGATAAAAGATGATAAGCGGAATGTAATTTAGTTCATCTGAGTTATGGCCTCAATATGGAGATTGAACACTGAATGGACATAGATTGTCCACCACAAGAGACCCTCATATTTCACCTAAGCATTTTCATTGCTCACTCCTTGGAAGCTAGTTGATTGATTCCATTTAGCAAAAATGTTACGGAGCAAACCAATGATGTCTGTTCTTTTTCTGCAGGTATGGATACAAGGGCATATCGCTTGAGTTGCTTGAAAGACAGCGACATGTTTGAGGTTGATTTTCAGAGGTCTTGCAGATGAAAACCACTACTGTAAAGGCATCAACAGAAACAACAGATGAACAAAAGCACCAACTAATGATGGCAAAATCATTGAACAGAGTGGCAGCGGACTTGAGAGAAAAGAACTGGCTTGAAAAGCTTCAAGAATCAGGCTTAAATCTAAATACGAATACAGTTTGGGTATTAGAGGGAATTCTCTAGTATCTTTTTCACTCAAATGCAATGGAAGTACTGAAGATCATAGCAAATAACTGTACCTCTGCTCATACAGTACTCTTAGCGGACTTCATGAACAAGCAATCAACCACAATGTCCAGCTCAAATTTCCATTTCTATAGCGACTTCCTGATGAGTTATTGCCATCACTAGGATTTTCTGATGTTAAACTTTCTCAAATTGGTGACCCAGATTCACATTTAGGGTTATTGCATAACACACTAAATTTGTTCAACAAGTTGCGCAACTTGCTCAGGTAACTTCAAACTCACCCAGATGATGGACCACCATGTTGTAGGTCGTATTTGCTTCAGGCTTCTGGAGAACCACCAAACAAGACTATTTTGTGAATATTATAAGAATGGTTCACCAATAAAGTCTAACTTACTGTTAGAGCTTAGAAGCACCTACTGTTGATTGTTACCACATTAGTTATACTGGCAACAATATCGTTTAAGATATGACTAGTACACTTTTTATCTTTTCAAGATCTAGGTAACTCTTAAACAAATTCATCATATTTCAGCCCCCTCCAACTTTTAACTTTTGCAAGAGTTAAAAAGAGATACTATAGTACTATTTACCTTCTTTTAGAGCTTATTACATTTCTCCCAATCACAAAGAAAGTTTTATCTATTTTCAGAAAAAGGAATCTACTTAAAGGAATTAATGCTAATTGCTGCTTCGGATACTTTCAAGGCTCACACAACAAACGAGTTAGAGCGACCAGGAGCAGGCATGAACACCTAAAGAGATTCATACTTTTTGCGGTTACTTACGCTTTTTCATATTTACAAAGGCAAGTTCACTTGAGCCCGTAAGTACTAGACTTTGATAATGAATGGAGGTGAAGAGATATTTAATATTAGAAACATAATCGTAGTAGATGATCAAAACCTGCTACCTTGAAAGCACTTGTTATAGAAGGGCTTGACCGAAGGACTCAGACAAGAATCATCCCAGGCCTTGTTCCTTCACATGCTTCTAAGGCTTGAATTATATACAACACACAAAATGAAATCCTTTGTGTGGTATGCTATGTTGCTCGAATCCCCCAAAAATGCTACTGCAACCGTGTCAGATTCTCAAAAAATGGTGTCAGGTGTGACGGCACTTTTGGAAGATCTGAGCAATAAAGGCGGTATGACCAAATGGTGACTAAGAAACAGCGAAGTTTCGTGAGAGTAACTATTGGCTGCACGAAAAGCACGTTCTTTGCATAGTATGCAACTTAGCAGCTAGTGCTACTGTCATACTTGAATCCAAGATTACTGCAGTAATTTCAATGGAAGTGAAGATAGGTCTGCTCACTATAACTAATAGCGACTGAAGTAAAGAGAATTTAACAGGAGAAAATCAAAACAACGAAAGAATAATATTTAACACTAAGTGTATGATACAACCTATTGAAGTTTTCCTTTTTGCCCGTCCCAAAAGTAAAGGATAAAAACATCTGCCAAATTGGCAAATGCCAAATTCATCCTGTTCCTTCTTTGACTTGAATAAGGATAATCAAACTTCCAGGCATTCCTTGATGCCTTGCTCAAAGTTGTCCAGACAGGTCTCTGTATCCATGAGAGCATTTGCAACCTTTTGTCTGTTTTAAAAACATAATAGCATGTTCATGCCATAAGACAGTATGATCAAAAGACGGGGGACGAATCAAACATGAAATACCTAGCTTGTTATCATGTTTATCAGTCTTATAAAATGTAAAATTTTGCTTAAAATAAATCAACACAAGTTTGAGAAGAGTACAAATAGAAATTGTTGCGTATCACTAATTATACCTATTAGAAGCAATTTGCACATCAAATTCATTTGCCATGTCACTGAGAGAAGCAAAAGACCTGCACCCACAAGAAATACAGAAAGCATTGTGTCAAATAATTTATGTCAAATCCCTCCAATACACGCATGCATAGATATGTCATTGTGATAACTAAAGACCGACTTTTAATGTCTCCAGAGCACGTGAAATATGGAAAACAGGCAATGAATGTACACTCTTTCCATATCCTTTGAGAAACTAAATTAGTACCTAATAAGGATAGTTCTATGGTAACACGTAATATAAAATTTCTCAACCCAGATTTTTTAGCCACCAGCAGGTATTGAAAGTAAGATTAGCTGCTTCGATATGTGGACAAAAACCAAGCTACTATAACAAAAACATATTCTAGAACATCGGCTAATGAACAGCTAAGACAACTTCCACCTAAATGTACAGAGATCAACCTACTTCTTGAAGTGTTTATAGCTCGACATACAAGATAAATCGGTCAGAACAAGTTTTACAGGCTACCTTATGAGATCAATAAGTTTGGCTTCAGCTGCTAACTTTACCGGGTCCTTGTCAGGAAGCAAAGAAGAAGCATTTTTCACAACCAACTGGAACGTGCAAACCTGAGAATTAGGAATTTTTCATATGAGCCACAAACAACACACACAGGTCAAAAAGATATAAGAACCAAAAAAAATAGAGTGAATCATAACTGATCTTTTGTGCTTAATTATTTGCTTTTGTTTCCACAGCTTCTCGTCTCCCTATGTAACACACCATTCTAAAAAATTGCATTACCATAGAACACAATCTGACTTATTATATATTATATTTCATGTAATAGAAACTAGTAACATGTCCACACCACTTATGCACTCAATCAATAAACTACAACAATTGAGATTGGGCATATGAATCATCCATATACGGTATAAATTACTCAATTCAATTTCATAATTAGATCATTTTCCATTGTTGATTATTTTCACATTATCCATCAACCTACCACATCCTTTTTATTAAAACTCGAGACTGGCTATGCTTAGCAAAACTCTCAATACGCGAAGTCAAACTAATAGTTCACTTGGCTTAGAAATAAGTTCATTAGCAATTTAACTCAAATAAGTACTCACTGGTTAAAATGTCATTAAAAATTCCACAAAATCAACAAGAAGCTGGTAAATTTTGATTCAATCAGAAGTCAAAACTCAAAACTCAACTCCTGATTTTGATTGAAACTGAACGAAGGAATTCCTCTCTTGAGGCACACAATCCCTTGCAGCAGATCTCAATAAGCTCTGAACTTCTTCAAGTTCCTTTTCACCAAACTCCGGTTCAGTTCTAGCTGTCAAATACAAAGCAACTAATTCATTTCACCAATTGCAGTATTATAAAACAAAAAAGGGACTATTTCAAAATACACAGTATGTTAGTACTAAGTAAGAGATTAGCATATCGGAGGATGTTTCTAGAAGCCTCTATTGGAGCCAAAAGGTACTGCGCAGTCTTCTTCTTCTGATCTCTCAGCCATTCTTTTGGTCCTGCTCAGAACATTTTTGCGAACCAAAACAATTCAACTAGAACTATGCTTAATTTCAATTTAAATAGAACTCGTGATAAGTTAGTACATATGCCGAAGGAGAAAGCGGAGGCAGGATGAGTGAAAGGAGCAATGAGTGAGAGCAAAACGACGGCGTTCCTACGGCTGAAAAACTTTGCTTCGAGCGGCGGGGGAGGCGGCGGTTGCTGCACCGACGGCGGCAGTTTCAGGGGCGTCGGAGGGATGGTGGAGGAAGGGATAAGGGTGATACTCGGCGGAGTCATGGTGGTTGAAACCAACGGTATTGGTACTGTATTTGTCCTTTTTCTAAAATATCACTTCATAACAAGTTCATAAAATAGGAAAATTAATTAAAGCAAAGAATAACTTTTATATATAGCAAACATAAAAGTCATATTCGTATGTTATAGCTATAGTTATATAATTTTGTTTCATAGCAATTATAAATATGTATATTTTGCTATACATAAAAAAGAAAACAGTTGTATAATTTCGTTATAAATATACAAATGAAATTCATCTAAAATGACGTGTCAGCAAAAAGTGTCAAAATGACACAACAGAACTCTACATGAGGTCTCTAAAATGAACAACGTCTAATTGAGATGTCTAAGTGAAAATTGGTATCTAAAATAAACATCGTCTAATTGAGATGTCTAAGTGAAAATTGGTGTCAAGTTTAAGAGACAGATCGTTTTAGGTTGTTTTTTTTTCAAATTGTCACTCTCTTAACACAATATTATTTGGTGGAGAAAAATAGTTGTTAATTAACAAAATGGTAAGTAACCTGACTTCTATTTTATTGCAATCTATGTTAACGCTTTCTTTGCATGCGAGAGTCATGGGTTCGATCCCCGCATCTCCATTTCCTTTTTTTCTATTTACTAATTAGTAAAACATAACGATAGCATTCACGATAATGGAAAGTAAATCATTAAAGTCATACAATCACAAATTAATATCAAGAGCTACATATGATTTGAACTGTCTACGATAAATCGCCATTAACAAATCATATCGGATTTGCCTTTTGGCATTAAGGGTTATATAAAATAGGGGACATCACGTGTTCAAATTAATCCATTTTAACATTTCACTATAATTTAATAATACCCTCATATTAGAGCTTTGTTTGGAATAGAAGGGCAAAAAACGACACTTTTTTCCTAACGGAAGGAGGACCAAAAATTTAGGGGATAGATCACAACGAAGTTCCCATTTATTTGCCCTCGTCTGACATCTATGCTCTTCAATTTTGAGCGTATACAACCAGACACTTAAACTTATATAGAATTTAAAGAGTAGACAAACATATTCTACGATCATTCACGTGGTGTCCTATATTGTATTATGTCATGTAAGGAGGGCATAAATGCCTACTTTTGCATGTCAACTGAGACCAAGTACCATTTAAGCTACATTGTAGCAATGTCAATCTAAAACAAAAGTGAAATCACTATGCTATAGCTCGGGTTAATTTGGGAAACCTAAAGGTTCCAAATATACCTTTGTGGCACATATATGCTGCACACACTAGGAATATAACTGTTGACGGAATGACAAAATATACGCCTACTTCCTTTGGTTTGGAGAAGATCAAGTAAACTGTCCAGCTTGCTGCCAAAAGCAGCACTATCGCCACCAATATCATCAACTCAGCACATGGTTCACGTTCCTTTTCAGGTTGGCACACACACAATTCCAGGTCTGTGTTCTCTTCACGTCGTAGCTCTATCTCACGTTGGTATAATAGACCCTCTATACTTCTATGGTGCATTTGGTCATTGGTAGTCATGTTGTTGTGTGTGCCTACAATAAAAAAAAAAATAACGTCAACCTAAGCAGGTAGTCTGCAATATTTCAAAACAGGCAAAAGGGTTGCATATCGAATAGAAACGAGTTGTAACAACTAAGTAATAAATATTGATAAGCACTAAACCCAGAAACCAGAAATGCCCAGAAACAGAAAATCTAAACACAACACCATTTTACAAATAAAGTGCAAGAATTGTAGAATATCACTACACAAATCAAAGTATTGTATAGCAGAAACAAAATTACAGAATCAAAGCTCTTGCACTTGAGTCGAGCAAGAAATGATAAAAAGACCAAGAAACTTGACAAAATTGAAAGAAATGAAATTATAGAAAAGTTATTCGAAGTCATTGAATACAACAACGGCATAAATATTTCAGGAGAAGCCTGCAAATGATACCTAGAATATCATTACACAAATCTATTTAAACTTTGTTATAGCAGAAACAAAATTACAAAATCAAAGTTCTTGCACTTGAGTCGAGCAAGAAATGATAAAAAAACCAAGAAACTTGACATAATTGAAAGAAATGAAATTATAGAAAGTTAATCGAAGTTATTGAATACAACAACGGCATAAATATTTCAGGAGAAGCCTGCAAATGACACCAACTTCAATCACGATTCGTGAAAAAGAGCAACAAACCTGATATGATTGAAGGAATTATTGAAATTGTGAAGAGCAACAGGGACTTTTATAGTGCACTGACCCGCCCAAATAGTTCTTTGGGTTGGAAGACTTGTTTTTAAATAGAAACAATGACAAAAATCAACCCTTAACTTCACTTATTATTTTTATTTCCGATTCGTTTTAAAAATATCTAAAATCCTTTATTTTTAAGTCATTGAAGCGGATACAAAAATGAGACGGATACAAAATATGATAAAAAATAAGGTGGATACAAAAAGGGAAAATTACATAAATTGATACATTTTAATAAATAATTACTGATTTTAGCGATACTTTTTATTTATTACCATTTATAGCAATATTATGTTAAATTTACAATATGAATAAAAAATGAATTATGTATGCAATATATATAATTATAATTGTTTTGTGAAATATATTATGTTTGTTTGGTAAAATTTTGACACATTGTATTATAAAAAATGTATTTAAATGTGTGATAAATGTATTATCCATCATTAAAACTCGTATTGCATGTGAATAATAAATTGTTCTTTCTAATATGTATTAAACTTGTATTATAAATGCATTAAAACTAGGGGTGGGTATTCGATATTTCGGTTCGGTTTTGATTATTTCTTTTCCGATTTTATTGATTTTCGATTCTTCTAAATTGTATACCGAATACCGAACCAAAATATTTCGGTTCGGTTTGATTTTTCTTATTTCGGTTCGGCTTTTTTATTTCGGTTTTTTAATGGGCCTGCTTAGTGGGCTTTTTAAAATTTTAAACTTTACAATTTTTTTGTTTGATTTTTCAACTTAATGGGCTAAAAAGTAAAAATAGACAATACATCAAAGAAGTGCATTACTAATTTACTAACAAATATCAATAAGTCAATATGCCATTAGGCATTAACACCACAAATTTTAAATTCACAATATCACTAAAACACACAATTTTTAATTAACAATGACACTAAAACAAAAGGTGCATTGTAGATTTATAGTTAATGTCTTCACAAATACAACATAATAACAATCTAACAAGTAACAATAAAGTCTTTCATGAGCTCATAATAAACAATAATAAGCAACAAACAATGTATTTTAAACTTCTTGTCTTCTTCCATGAGATTACTTTCAATTCAAATGTCAACAATAACAAACAACAGTAATGAGTTTCTTGACTTTCTTCCATGAGACTGCTTTCAACTTTCAAGTGTCACGTGCCAACAAAATTATTTCTTCATTGTCTTGACCCTTGGACCTTTTAAGATAAAATCAAATGTTAGAATACTACTTTTAAGATTAAAAATGATATGATTAAATAAATGATGTATTAAACTCACCGCTTGCAAGTCAATCATAGATCAACAATGGAAGAGTTTCTTCCACTATTTGCCATCTCTATAAATAAGAAAAAGAAACATGTCATACAAGATACAACACAATAAGTATTTTATTTTTTCCAAAAATAAATAAAAAATAAAAAGTCTTACCAAGTTCAATCTTTTCAAGAAACTTCAAACTTTCTTCAACACAAATAGGCTTGGTTTCTTGTCTAAGCCAATCTTGGACACAAATAAGACATTGCACACATTTGGGAGTCAATGAATTTCTAAAGGGATCTAGAATACGACCACCGGTGCTAAATGCACATTCCGATGCCACACTCGACATAGGAATAGCCAATACATCTCGAGCCAACTGTGACAGGACATCTAGGAGAATTAACTTTCCACCAACTGAAAATATCAAAAATCTCCAGATTCAGGCTCTTGGTCTTCAAGAAGATATTTATCCAACTCAGATTTAACACCTAAACTTCTAGAATCTTGCTTTTGTTTCTTCATGTGCAACTTAGTTCTCAAAGAATTTTGGACACATTTTGAGAAATACCACAAGCAGAAGAATCAGATGAGTCAGATGAAGATGGTTGACTTTTGGAACCTTTTCCATACTTACTTACATATATTTCAAACAAATCCCTCAAGTAAGCCTCTACTTTCGTATTCACTACATTTCCCGTTTCTTCCCCAAGTAATTCTTCAAGAGGAAAACTAAAATACACAAATTTATTGCGAGGTCCAAAACAGAAGCAATAAAAATTATTTTGTTCATTTTTTCAGGAGTACCTAAATATTTCTTGAATTTTTCTTTCATTTCCGAAGCCATTTTACTCAAATCAAGGTCATCACTTGCCATACATAATTTCTCATCATCCCGAATCGAAAATGAAATAAGCATCAAGTTCACATATATCTTCAAAATGAACATTACAAGTAACATACCGTGAATCTGAAACTTTCAAAGTGAGCTCATAAAATTTTTCAAGAAACTTTGTGACATTCCTCGCATTAGCCCAATCTTCATATTGAATTGAACCTGCGATACTTCCATCTTCACAAACATCAGTAGCAAAAAAAGAATTAAAATTACCATCATAAAGATCAAACCTCTCAAAAGCCTTCTCAAACTTTTCTGCTGTGTCTAACATCAAATAGGTGGAATTCCACCCAGTAGGCACATCTAAAGACAACAACTTATCACATTCTATCTTTTGCATTTCAACATATTTCAAGAAGTTTCTTGTCCTCGAAGAGGATGATCTAACATATTTCACCATTTGTCTCACCCTTTTGATAGAAGGACTAATTTCTTTCAAACCATCTTGCACAATTAGATTAAGTATATGAGCCATACATCTCACATGGAGATGCTTACCTTCCATCAAATTAGTTCCCCACATATCCAATTTTTTTGGACAACTCTAAAATTGCCACATCATTTGAAGAGGCATTATCAACCGTAACAGTAAAAACGTTATCCAACTTCCAATCAAGTAAACAATTACTAATAGACTCAGCCAAATGCTCACCTTTATGACTAGTGATAGAACAAAAATTCAATATTCTTTTATGAAGCACCCAATCCCTATCAATAAAGTGAGCAGTCAAACACATATAATTGATTCTTTGCACCGAAGTCCATGTGTCTGTTGTGAGAAAAATTCTTGGTTGTATTTCTCTTAAAGATTGTTTCAAATTTATTCTCAATTCACCATAAACTTCATAACAATCCCTTGTTATGGTTCTACGAGAAGGAATATGAAACAAAGGTTGGACTTTACTCATAAACTTCTTAAAGCCTTCTTTTTCAACAAAACTAAAAGGTAGTTCATCCAAAATTATCATCTCAACTAACGCTCTCCTACATACCTCTTGCTCAAATTTTCAAGTCTCTAAATTGTTACTTTGAATATTTAATAATTTTTGAATACCGGGTGCAATAGTCGAAGGTTTATACACTTTACACCGATAAGTCAAATGTTGTTTTAGTCCACTTGTTCCATTTCTTGCTGTATTGGCAGCATAGTATTGTTTACAATGTAAGCACTTTGCTTTAACTAATACACCATTTTCAAAAACCTTTTCAAAGTGTTGCCAAACAGGAGATCTAGGATCCATTTCTTTTTTTTTTTTATTTCTGTGTCAATTGACGGATCATTGCTATTACTAGGTGTATTATCCGTAGAACCAGCCATACTTATTCGACTTTGATCAGCTACACTCATATTTAATTGATTTTGTTCAACCATCTATATAAAAAAAATCACAATAAATTAACACTAAGTAGTAACAAAAACAAAATCAGAAAGTATTATTCGAGAAAATTATTAAAACATACTAGTTTCAAACTTACTATTACTCTTCTAATTAACAAGTTTACATACTTGAACTGTACTTTTAAAATTCACTGTCATTATTACTTCTTTAAATATTGATAACGTTTATGATATTTTATTCAAATCACTATTAAATTTGATCATAAAAACTAATAATTTTATAATAATTTGTAGCTGAAGAAGTAAAGTTTCATCCTATAAATTTAAATACATCCACCAAATTTGCGTACCCTTTGTCAGTCCTCCAAAGAACAAAGAAGAAAATTAGAAAAACAAACCTGACTGGACTGGCTGCCGGACGCCGGACGCCGGTCGCCGGTTGAAGACTTTAAGTCGCTGCAGGCGGCTGCGGATGCTGGGCTGCTGCTAGCGGATGTTGGTGGCGCATGGCGGCTACTGCTTCTGCTGGCGGGCGGCGGGCGGCCGGCTGCTGCTGCTGCCTGAAAGAGGAAGAGGAAGAACCGAAGAAGAGGAAGAGCTGCGTAAGAGGAAGAGGAGGCTGCACAAGAGGAAGATGAATATTAAAAATTAAATTAGGAATATGACATGTAGGGTTTCACATTCTTTTTTCTTTTTTTAAAAGATTATTTAACATTAATAATTATTAATTAATATAATATAAATATAATATAAATTATAGTATAATATTTCGGTTTAAACCGAAATATCGAAAACCAAAATAATACATACCGAAAACCAAATCGAAACACCGAAAAATATAAAAAAGTAAACCAAATACCGAATCGAAAACCGAAATACCGAAACCAACATTCTGAAAAAATTCGGTTCGGGTCGGTTCGGTGTTTCAATTTTCCGGTGTTTATGCCCACCCCTAATTAAAACTGATCCAGTGAAAAAAATATTATTGTTATAAATGGTAATAATTTTTTATTATATTATATTTATGTAAGTTTTCCATTCAAAAATGTGACAAAAATGAAGCGGAAACAAAAATGTAACAAAAAATGAGGCGGATACAAAAATTTGATAAAAATGAGACGGATACAAAAATGTGACAAAAAATGAGGCGGATACAAAAATGTGCTAAAAATGAGGCGGATATAAAAATGTAAAAATGAGACGGATACAAAAATGTGACAAAAAATATATAATGCATCCGCCACCTTTTTATTGTATCAGCTCTATTATGTATCCGTGTTTTTGTATATTTTTAAGGGATTTTGGTCATTAGAAACTTATAAGGGACAAATGGTCATTTAGCCCTAAAAGTATGTTATTTATGTCATTTGCCCTTTTAAATATGGATAATATTTGGGATTATACCCATATTTTACCCATTAAAATATGGGTATTGGGTAAATTACGGGTCAAATATGGGTATTGCAAGTTTTCTCCAAATTTTCAAAAAAACTTTTGTTATCAAGTTTTAGAAACGATTTTTCAAAACTTTCATATATGGATCCCTATTAATATTTCAACTCTCGACCCACCCACCCCAGCCATCTTCCCCCCAACCAACCCCCACCCTTCAAAAATATTAAGTTTGTTTAAAAAATATTTTTAACTTTAAATTTTTTTAACGCTATCTTGGACCCACCCACCCACCACCACCATCAGCCCCCCACCCCAAAAAATTTTAAAAGTTATTTTTTATTTTTATAATAAAATAAAATTAAATGAAGCATTTTCAACAAATTTCATCTAAAAAAAAAAGACTAGAATATTTTCTCGTCCATTTGTTGATGGCATAATTGATGGTATGGTGAATATAGATTGAGAGTCAATATGCAACAAAGAGGTTAATCAAGAGAAGAGACATCAGGAGTGTACTCAAGATGAATTGTGTGATAAAGGAAGTCATGATGACAATGAACAAGGTGTAATGCAAGAAAGAGTACATTGTACAGAAACAGAATAATCTAAAAAGTATGAAAAATAAAACTGAAGTTGTAGGAAATAGGAGGTCTACAACAAGAGTTAATCCACCATTTTGGATAAAAGATTTTGTGTCATTTAACATGGGAAAACAAGTTCAGTATCCATGAGTGTATTGAATACAAGCATCTATCTAAACATTATCAAGAGTTTATTGCTACAATTTCTATATATATTGAACCTGTTACTTTTGCCGAAGCAAGTAAAGAACCAAGGTGGGTGGAAGCAATGCAAGCTGAAATACAAGTTTTGCAAGATAATAACACCTGAAAACTTGTTGAATTACTTAAGGGGAAGTCTGCTATTAGATGTAGATGGATATATAAAATTAAGTACAAGTCTAACGGAGAGGTAAAAAGTTCAAGGCAAGGATAGTGGCAAAAGAATACAGTCAAAAGGAGGTATAAATTATAAGAAAACATTTTCTCCAGTGGTAAAGATGGTAATAGTAAGGACAATACTCGCATTGGTTGTATCTAAGGGATGACACATCCATCAAATGGATGTGTATAATGCCTTCTTGAATGGAGACTTAGAGGATGAGATATATATTACTGTTCCTCAAGGTTTTTCCAGTCAGGGGGAGAATATGAACAAAGTGTGTAGACTGGAAAAGTCATTGTCTGGACTTAAATAAACACCAAGATAATGAAATCATAAGTTTGCAGAAGTTCTTCAGGAGCTGGAATTCAAGCAAAGTCAATATGATTATTCTCTATTTACAAGAAGAATTGCTAAAGAAAAAATTACAATTATTTTGGTATATGTTGATGATATTTTAGTGACAGGAAGCAGTTTATAGTTGGTAAAGAGACAAATATATCCTTACAACAGAGTTTTAAGATCGATGAGTTGAAATACTTTCTTCTAATAGAGTTTGTAAGAACAAACAGTGGTGTTTATGCATCAAAGGAAATATACACTTCAACTCATTTCTGAGGTTGGATTGTCATGTGCAAATCCATCTGGAACACCTATAGATGTTAATGTAAAGCTAACATCTAAACAATATGACGATCAAACAAACGAAAATCAAGAAGAACCTCTAACAGATTAGACTGCTTATCAGAAATTAATTGGAAAGATGTTGCGTCTCGACATGACTAGGCTTGACATCTCCTATAGTGTACATACACCGAGTCAGTTCTTATATCAACCCAAAAGTCTCATATGGATGTTGCACTTAGAGTAGTAAAGTATATAAAGAGACAACCACGGCAAGGGATATTGTTATCTAGTAAGTGTGGAACTGAAGTCACAACCTATTGCGATGTTGACTGGGCAGCATGCCACCTTACAAGAAAGTCAGTGACTGGATATGTGATTAAGCTTGGAGAATCAGTAGTCTCTTGGAAGGCTAAGAAACAAACCATTGTCTCAAGAAGTTCAGCTGAGGCTGAGTTAGAAGTTTGGCTTCTAGAGTAGGGAGTTGGTTTGGTTAGTAAGTATGTTGAGAGATTTGAAAGTTGAAGTTAACTTACCAGTTCAAGTCTATAGTCAGTGGCGTAGCCACATATATAGTGGGGTGTCCAATTGGACACCCGTCCTCGGAAAAAAATACTATATATACAAGTAAAATGATATACACAATAATTAAATAACATATTTTGAACACCCTTAACCTAACAAATTGCTATTTCTGAACACCCTTTGTTAAATTTATGGCTTCGCCACTGTCTATAGTGACAGCAAGTCTGATACATAGTTAGCCTCTAATCCAGTGTACCATGAGCGTACTAAGCACATAGAAATCGATTGTCATTTCTAAACAAGGACTTGTTAAGATTGTGTATGTTTAAAAAATTTATTTCAAAGACGAATACAATTTCATACATAGATATTTTATCAGCCAATAATTTTTAGGTTTTAATCTTGAGCCCATGATTTAGGTCCATTGTATAACAATACTCTATTTAGGGCTCTATTAGGCCAAAAATAAGAGGTGGTGAAATATTTTTTTAGGGTGGTCAAAAAAAATGAGGGTTGGTGTATTTTTTTGAGATGGAGCAGCCACCACCACAAACTTAAACAAGGACTTGTTGTTAGGTTGTGGAGCCTGATTAATATTTGATATACTGTCATATATATTAATGTTTACGCGGTTTATCTGGAGATGATATGGCTGGCAGATTATCTGGAGGAATTGGGCAAGAAGCAGAGCGAGAAGATTCTTTACTCAGATAGCCAGAGTGCCATACAGTTGGTGAAAAATCCAATCTATCATTCGAAGACAAAGCACATCAGAAGGCGGTACCATTTCACTCGCAGAGCAGTAGAGGATGGTGATATGTGTTTGGAGAAGATAGAGGGTGCAAAGAACCCGGCAGACATGTTGACGAAATGTGTTGATGTTGGGAAACTGGGGTTATGCAAAAGTCTCACTCTCTCCTAGTTGGCATGACATGTCATTAAAGTCTTTTTTTATAAAAAAAATAGACTAAGTTGTCAATAAACTCATTTAAGTAAAATAATGATCATATGATTTTTAAAAAATATATAATTTTTTTATTAAGAATAAATCTTTATATTTAAGAATCTTTTATTATAATTAAACTTTTGATTCTTTTATGTTATGAATAATAGGTTTTTAAAATCAGAGGCGTATCCAGGATTTCGGTAAGATGGTGCACGATTACAAAAAAATGCATCTTAAATATAAATTTGATTAATTTAATTTTTAGGTTCTTATATGATACATTAAATTTTAAGAATTATAGGTACAAAATATATAATACTAGTAGTTTAAATTTTAATGCACGCATTGAATTTAATTATATAAAAAATTTACAGTGCTAAATTTTTAGGAATTTCATGTATCACACTTACAAATTTGAAAATTTTAAGGGAAAAACAGAAGAAAAATTAGTTGAAATGCCAAAACACTAGAAAAAAAAGCAGTGTTTAGCGACGGACGGAATCCGGCGCTAAATAGCTTATTCTATCGTTATTTTGATTTAGCGACGGAATTTCATTCGTCGATATAATGCGCATAGCTAACCATTTAGCGGAAAAAAACAAATATGTTGTAAGTTTAGCGATGGATGCGCGACGGATCTCTTTCGTTGTTAAACTAACGACCAAAAAAATCGTCGTCATATTTGTACTTTTTGTCGCAAATTCTATAAGATATTTCTTCGTGTCATCGTATTGACGACCGAAAAATTATCGTTAATTCCGTCGCTATCACTTTCTATACATACCTACCTTTCTTGTAGCGACGAAAATATTATCGCAAATTCGTCGTTAATTGTGTCGTCATTACTTCTTATACATTTCTACCTTCTTACAGCGACAAAAATATTATCGTAAATCAGTCGCCGTTACTTTTTATACACTTCTACCTTTTTCTAACGACGAAAATATTATCGCAAATTCGTCGCAAAATTTCATCGCCATTACTTCTAATAACATCAGTGACAAAATATTATCGCAAACCATATTCAAAATGATATTATAAAGTTACAAAATTAACTTAATTCATAAAAACTTATATTCTACCAAATCCAAAACACAAAAAATTGACGAGTGTATAACCAAGTTTAAAACTATCCCAATAATGAATTTTGAACAAAAAATAATATCTAGCCAACAAAACTAACTAAGAGAGATCGGAGAACCACATTCTTCATTAGAAATCGATGCATTGGCCTCATCAATATTAGCAGGATTAGGAATGACGGGTGTAAAAGGAATGTCTGACTGAGTTGAGGTGGAAGAAATCAATCCATGTACACGCTCAACAAATACAGGAAGCATGTGATCGATCAGTCAGTGAAGAAATCAACTGTGTCATAAATTCATCCAAATTTTCCGTTGTTGGTTGAGCATTCGTACATGGGATCGAGGATGAAACATTAGATCTAGAAGTTGGGGCACCAAAATTCTTACCGTAAAATGATTTTGCTTGCGATCCAATACCATATGTCCTTTTCTTTACCCCTCCCGCGGCTTGATAATATGCTTGCAATTCATCAATATTAGATTGAGTTTGTGTTTGATTTTGTAATATTTCTAGATACTTTTCGTGTTAAAGAGAATGATAAACAGTTAAATTCATTAATAACAATCACACAATAACAATAGTCACATCTAGTTTATGTCGATATCTTAATTAGATAACTTTTTATTTGCATATTCAGATCTTAATGATAACTATTTAACCCACAGGGAATGCACATCTTGAAGTATTTATTGTGCCATATGTATATGAAGACCGAACTATGTCAAATTCTTTCTGGAAACATAAAAATTGTTGGCATCTATTATGAGCAATTCAACTATTATGATGTCCAAACAATAAGTAGTTGTACACACAACACATATACCTATAATTCTTTGGGTACAAAAGTGGGGAAAATAGAGGAAGGCTGTTCACTGAAAAAATAAAACAATTTACACAAATTTTCCACCAACGAATATATAAAGTGATTGTATTATAGAAAATTTGACTTAAATGTACAATTCGAGCTCGTTCACCAACAAAAGATTTTCCATCATAACCATGTGTATAGACATGCAAGTGTAGCTCTCGATCCTTTTCAATAGCCTATACAAGAAAAAAATTTAAAACATGTGAAAATGTGAAAATATTTGGGACATAAAAACGATTATTCGTGGGTCTCTTTCAACAACCTCAATATACTTATTCTTAATATCTTTAGCATCAAACAATCTAAAATACTTGGGAAACTTCAAAACCATAGAAACTCAAAATCATAAGGTAAACCAAAACTTTTCCTTGGGATGTGCGACTGTGGCAGCAGTACTACCCTTATAACTGATGACAGAAAAAAAACAATATGTTTCATTTTCAGCTATACTTGATGAAATTTTGAATTGAAATATCTACACAAGATTGCCAGCTCGAAATCTGACCAAAGATTGATCCAACTGCATCCAAAACCATTTGGCAATATGGATATCATATCCCAATCCAGATTGTGTATCATTCGGTAAATCAATAGACATTTCACCGGTCGCTTTTTTTTCTCCTTGATATTTCCAAACAAAATAGTTCTCAACAAATCCAAAACGAAAAAAGTGTAGTTTAACAGTTTCAACATTCCTGTATTTAATGTTGTGACATTTTTTACATAGACATCTAACTTCACCACCACCCATGCGATTCGGATGAGAACATGCAAACATGAAAAAGTCATTCACACAGGCTATAAAACTAGAATTAAGTGTCCCTCGACCATATGATCTCTTGTACATCCAACTACGCTTTAGATGTTCCATACTTCTACATAATGTTTAAAACAAATTAGAACTAAGGAAAGTACATATAAGTACTAAAGTAGAAGTCTTCAATTGAAATGTATATAGAACACAAACCATATCTTTTTATTATATGTGGATCAAGTAGTTTTCCAACAAACAAATTAAAGTATTTTCTTCTTGTGCTTTCATTTAAAAAATTCAGAAAACTTCTAAGTTTCCAATTTTTACAAAATCATAAAACAGCAAACCACCAGAAACTTAAAGGAAATCCACATAGAACAAGTTGTTACCACAAAAACAAATCTAGTGGTGTAATGTTAGAATGAAAATAAGTACTACATCCTTTTATTATATGTGTATCAAGAAGCTTTTCAGCGAACAAATTCAAGTATTTTCTGCTTGTACTTATATTTTAACAAATTCAGAAAACCTCCAAGTCCACAATTTTTGCAGCATCATATAACAGCAAACCACAAGAAACTTAAAGAAAATTCACATAGAACAAGTTGTTGTCTACTTACCACAAAATCAAGTAAACAGAACTAGTGCTGTAATGTTAGAATGAAAAGAAGTACTACATCCTTTTATTATATGTGGATCAAGAAGCTTTCCAGCAAGCAAATTCATGTATTTTCTGCTTGTACTTTTGTTTTTACAAATTCAAAAAACCTTTAAGTTCCCAGATTTTACAGCATCAAAAAACAGCAAACCATCACGAACTTAAAAGAAAATCCACATAGAACAAGTTGTTGATTACTTACCACAAAAACAAGTATATATAACTAGTGGTGTAATGTTACAATGAAAAGAAGTACTACATTTTTATCTAATATTGTGTCTGATTTACCAGAAAACAACAGAGAGCAGGGGAAGGGTGAAAGTCTAGCTTATGTAGGTTTCACCAAGTTTCAAATATCAAATGGATAAACAAAAATAAACAAAACAATATGATTAGAATCTATCATGTTTACTATACATCAACTCATATACAATTTAATTACCCCTCAATTTTGTATTAGTTAAGTTGGTAGTACATAGAGATGTAGAGACATAAAGAAAGAAAGAAAAATAGAAAGATTGTAACTAAATAAATCTTCAAAGACTTAATCTTGAATTTTCGTGAGATATAAAGACAAAATCTGCGAAGAATATAGTACTTAAGCACTGAAATAGTAGAAAAAATTATCTTTCGATTTTCACAAGTAACTTTTAATTTAGAAAACAAAGTAAACTAAAGTCAAAAACCTCAAACTATACCTGTAATGCAACAAAAGAACATCAACTTTCAAGTATAAAGAAATTATATTTTATATTGACAATCTTAGAAATATAACAAAGTCGAGTAGATGCAGATCCAGAATAAGGGAAAAACATTCTATTTTTAAGCTAATGCTCCTAAGTTTGATCCAAATGCAAAAGTTTTTAAATAAGAAATCATTAACAGCGTGTTACACACAAGGTTACATGTTCATCAAGAAAATTACATATACAACTTCTCAACATACTAGTTTATTCAAATTCTCAAAAATATTAAAGCAAAATATTTATTCAAGACTGAATCAGTATGACTACAGTTTGACATACCATATAAGTGCACGAAACTCCAACATAATTGACAACAACGTCAGTAGCTTGTTCCGCAGTTGATGCAAGAAAAATGTAGATGAGACACAATGGAAAAGTTCGTCAAAACTCAATATGAGGAAGCTAAAAAATGTGACTGATACACTAACTCACATATAGACCTATTTATTCAATCACACCATCGATACCAAGGAAATTCCTCCATAACATCAAAGCTGGAAAACTTTAAGATCTAAAATTATCAAAAAGCATAACAAATCCAAAATTATGATACAACAGAAAATATATTGTACCATGATTAAAACAGAAAAAAATATTTTTACCCACAACAAGAAAAAAAAATAGATCCTTCAAGAAGATAATTATAAATGCAAAGATTAGGGTAGATAATAGGTAATTTATTATTACCCTAACTATAAAATCAGAAAAGATGATGAAGAGTACTGTAGATGAACCAGAGTTGAAATAACCATAAAATTTTAGACATTAATAGAAACTATTGGTACCTTTTGATGAACCAACAACAACAAAACAAGCTTTCCACAGAGCAACGAGTAGCAACGACCAGCAAAGAGGAAGATGAGCTCGATCGAAATTTCTTCCCATAGAGCAACACACGACGATCAACAAAGAGTAAGATGAGATCGATCGGTTCTCTTCCCACATAAGGCGCTGCTCTGTATGTGTAGCAGTGAGCAACACAGAGGAAGAAAGTGAGTAAGTTAATTTGTGCCCTAGGAATATTTTATGTAGCAATGAGCAGCAAAGAAGAGGAAGAGAGTGAGAGACTTAATTGGTGTGAAAGGGTTTTGTGCCCTAGGAAAATTTTATTATAAGATAGCGATGCTTTTTGCAATTTTATTAATTCCGTCACTATATATCACTCAATAACGTTACCAACAAAAACTACGATCGCTCATTCCATCGCTAACACTTAAATATAGTAACAAAAATAGGTTTATTGCATATTCCGTAGGCAATTATCTTATTTAGTAGGGAAAATAGAGGTGCCAAATTTTAGCGACGGATTCAAGTTTTGTCGCAATTCTGTCCCTAATTTAGGTACAAATATATCATTTGATAATTTAGCTACCGATTCATATTTACCTAGCTAATCTGTCGTTATATAGCGACGGAATATTGTTTATCACTATAATTCGTCAGTAAATGTTGTTTTTTTATAGTGAAAGTGTAATCGATAACCACTTGGAAAGGTGCTACTCAAAAAAAAATAGATATAAAATTTTAATTTTTATCCTCGGTTAGAGAGGTGCACCCAATTGTGAACGTATTATTATAAAATAATTTAAATGTGGATTCACATCTATATTTAAATATTTTCTTAAAATATAACACTGCTATAGATGATCTAGACAGGGGAGCATGGGTTCACGTGAACCCATGCCACCCCCTCTAGATACACCCCTGTTTAAAACGTACTATAATATCATCAACTTTGAATAGTTATACACATATGCATTAAACAAAATATATTAATGTACAAGTCATTCATGAATGCTAACTAACATCAATTAATCATATATTTTAGGGATAATGCACAAGTACTCCCTCAATCTATAGCTGAAATCTGACAGACACACTTATACTATACTAAGGTCCTATTATCCTTAAACTTATTTTATTAATAATTTTCTACCCCTTTTCGGCCTAAGTGGCACTATCTTGTGGGCCCAACGCTGGTTGACTTTTTTTTTTCAAGTTAGTGTCACGTAGGCCAAAAAGGGGTAGAAAATTACTTATAAAATAAGTTGAGGTGAGTAATAGGACCTTAGTATATTATAAGTGTGTCTATGAAATTTCGGGCATAAATTGAGAGGATACTTGTACATTTTCCCTATATTTTACAATGAATCAATAATATCAATTGTCAATTGACTACTTCATACATAAAATTAATTGTGTATTTGAAATTCATTCTTACAATAATTTTTCTTTAAAAAAAAATAGAAAGTGAACAATAGTATAACTAATTTTTATCCAAAAAAATAAATGTTAAATATTTCAAAAGTTTTCTTCTATTCTAGTTGATATGTCATGTTATTAAATTATTATTTTAAAAATAATAGACCTATTTAATTCATTAAATTTATGTCTCTAAAAAACAAATATAGAAATTATATGAGAATTTATGAAGATTATAACAATTAAAAACAACTCATACCATTATATTTTTCACCAAAAAAATTCGATGAAAAAAAACTTTGTATGCATTTATACTTGGTAATTTTCAAAATTCCTAAGTAAATTATTTGAAAATTTTAAGCAACTTTTTTCATAAAAGTATTCAAATAAATTTGTAAGGTTGACAAAAAAATTGGTAAGAAAGAGAAAATTGTCATTTGACTTTTTTTAATTTATTTTTTTAATTTCACTCTTTTATTGCTATATTATATTATAATTTAATTTATCATACAATTAAACACCAATATATATCTCATCCCAAATTCATAAGATATAAGTAATAATTAATTTAATTGCCTGTTTTAATTCAATGATATACATATTATATTAGATTAATAGACAGATAAATAAAGATCAAAATTTTATTTTCTAATATAAATATTATTCACTTTCTATTTTCTTTTAAAAAAAGATATTGTAAGTACGGATTTCAGAGTACCCAATTAATTATTTTTAATAGTTAAACGACCTTTAGTATTGTTGATATTTGATTCATTATATAATACTAAGTTGGCATTCATGAGTGATTTATATATCAATATTTTTTGAATATATGTGTTTATAAGTATTCAAAATTGAAGTTCAAAAAACTATTCTTCATAACAAAAAAAATAAAAATAATTATGATAAAAGATTCTTAAGCATAAAAATTTCTTCTTAATATATATATATATATATATATATATATATATCAAAAAAATAATATGATCATTATTTTAGTTAAATGAATTTAATGAATCAAATTAGTCTATTATTAAAAAAAAAAGATTTTAATGGCATGTCATGCCAACTAGGAGATTTCTAAAGTGTCAAGTATATTTGGAGAAAAATAGTGATAGTTGAGTGATATTTTCGTTCTAAATAAAACATAAATGATACTTCAAGACAATTCCTCAAACTTGAGTGACCATTTAAGAAATTGACTCCTCGATTTATGATATTATATTGATTTGATATATTTTTTTCGTTTTAATGTGATTTCCATTTTGATTTGTCACAAAAAAAATTAAAGTAAAGAATTTCTTTAGATCTTTTAGCTTGATATTTATAAAACTACAAATTATTTCATTAAAAAAAAATCAAATATATGATTATGAAATCTACATTGAACATACTAAAAGTAAATATTGTCAATACGATTCAGAAAGGAATGATTATAAAAGATATAGGAGAAATAATCATATTTGATCATATATTATATGATGTTTGAACAAAATAGCTCATAAGATAGTTATTTTTTCGTTTCTTTATTAAATGAGATCTTTTGAGTGAAGTTTTTCGCGAGGTGAATTATACACGAGATCAGTGGCGAATTCGAAATTGACATTCAGGGAGTTCGAAAAATAAAAGTATAAATGTGTAAATAAGACAATAATTATTTTTCAAAGAATGTCGCCCTTGAATTCTTTTGAATTTAAAATCACACTTTTCGCATGTTATATAAAAAAAAAACTCGAAACCAAAAAAAAAAACTAAAACTAAAACAGTAAAAAGTAAAACGGCTAGGCAGAGGATTCAAATCCTAGACATCCTACATTGTTGAAAGGGAACCTGCTGTCAGTGGACTATCTCATTATTTCTGTCATTGAGGGGATTCAAAATATAGATTCACATTAATACATAAAATTTATCTAATATATATCACGTAATTTTTTACTAAGGAGATTCAGGTAAATCCTCGACTTACATGTGGGTCCCTCCCTGCACGAGACTAAGAGTATTTTTCTGTTCTCTTATTAAATGAGATCTTTTGAGTGAAGTTTTTCCAAGGTGAATTATACACAAGACTAAGAGTGCATTTGAGTTATGTATTTCGTAATATAAACAAAAAAGTACTCCCTCTGCTTCAAAAAGGATGACTTAGTTTGACTTAGAACGAAGTTTAAGAAAACAAAGAAGAATTTTGAATCTTGTGGTTCTAAATTAAATTTATATCAAATGTACCAAAATGCCCTTTAATCTTGTGGTCTTAAACATGCCACGTGAAAAGTTAAAGTTAAACTGTTGTCAAAAAAAGAAAAAGGTCATTTTTTTTGAAACAGACTAAAGAGAAAATAGGGACATTCTTTTTTAAACGGAGGGAGTAAGATATATGGAGAATTTCTTGCAAAAAATAAACTAAAGTAAGAAAAAGAAAACAAGAAAAAACATAGACTATATAAGGGAAAATTATATATAATGGCAAACTAATAAATCAAATTAAATGTTATAACCACAGTTTAATTTAATTTACCCTTTAGCAAACTGTTTCGCTCCCTCTCACTTTTATACAAACACAAGTGTATAAAATGTGTTTATGTTTGTATAAAATGAGAAAAAAAAATTGTGTATATATATATATATATATATATATATATATATTCGTTCTTCTTTTTCAGATCTCGCTCGCCACCCTCGCCTCTTGAGGCAGAAACAAAATGTATAAATTGTGTTTCTGTTTGTATAATGTGAGAAAAAATTGTATATACACTTGCAAATACATATATCTTCGTCCTATACTTATAATTATATAATACAAATATTTCCCTGTCCAATTTTCTTTTATCTTCTTCTCTTTCTCGTTTTATTCATACACAAATTATATAATTGATTTGAATACAACTATTTTTTTTTGTATATGTATAGTGAATTATACAACTGGTTTCTTTATATATGTATAGCAAATTATACATATTTATGTTTGGTATAGAGCGCAATTATGCACACGTTGTTATACCAAGATAGCAATTTACAAACAAAAAAAAAAAGTGTATATTACATAAATCACATGGTTTTGATATGAAATTATAATCTATCCCTAATAAGTTTCTAATTACATTAATCCTTTAAAAATTAAAAAAATAGGATACAATAATTGAAGCTCGGATACATTAAGTACTGTCTTGGATACATTAATCAATAGTTTAAATACATTAAAAACTAGCTCAGGTACATTAAATATAAGCTCAAATACATTATTATATAGCTCACATACATTAAAAACTAGCTCATATACATTAAGAACTAGCTCGATACATAATATGTTGCTCGAATACATTAAATACTGGCATGGACTAAAGAAATAAGGGATTTTGAATATTTGTTTTTAAAATAATAAAAGATAACGGAAATAAGTGAAATAAAAGTTGTGTATTTCTGTTTTATCCAAAAGAGTAATAAATAAGACTTTTAGTCAAATATATAACGTATTTTAAAGATTTTGAACCAAAATGTGTATGTAGTTGTCATAAATATTTGAAAAATATAAAAGAGACATTTACTAGGAAAAATGAGCTCATAGTGCATTTCAAGTTTTTAATAAAAAAATAGGATAAGTGGGGCCCTTTTATTTTTCTTTACTTTTTTATTTTTAATATTAATAAAAGGACTAAACTAAGTAACATTTTCGTAGTTGTCTCGACAACCACTGAAGTTGTTTGGACAACTTCTAAAGTTGCTTGGACAACTGTTGAAGTTGTCGAACGACTAAAGAAGTTGTTCCGACAACTATGACAGTTGTCGTACGATTAAAGAAGTTATCCCGACAACTACGACAGTTGTTGGACTAAAGTGTAAAAGTTAAAAGTTTGGGACTATTGTGAAAATATCTTTTAACCTAATCTTTTTTTTTTGTCACTTCTACTTAATTTTTAAAACTTGAAAGACTTTTACCTAATTGACAAACTACTTTGTCCCTTTTAACAGAGCTTCCCCATTTTCTACTTGTATATAAAGAGAAAACGTAAAGGGCATATGTGATGGTCAATTTCGACAAAACCTTTATCAAGACAGTTTCTTCATAATAAAAAAGGGTCATTAGTCATTTGAACCCTCAAGCTTTTTAAGGGGGACAAAGCGTATTGATATGTAATTTTTACGTGTTATATAATTTGTATTAATTTTAAAAAAAAATTGATATGTATATTCACATGTATTATCTGAAGTTAGTTTTGACAAAATCTAACTTTAAATACAATGTCAAAATTTTTATATAATTAAACTTCAAAGATAATGTATGATTTCAATTCAACTCTAGATCTCCATTTCTAAAGTACTAAGTGGAATAAGACTTGTTTGAGTAGAAAAGAAAGTTGTGTCTAGTAACGTCACATAGCACATAGCTAAAGATTTGATCAAAAAGTAAAATTGAAAAGCAATGTGAAAAGGAGCAAATTGTACTTTCAATTTCGTTCTAAGTGTGGAGTTTGAAGGGTTTGGAATTTTTTCATTTTTTTTTGTTATAAATTCCAAATTAACAATTTGTCACATTCGATAAAATTACTAATACAAATAATGTAAAATTTGAACTAAAATTACTAAGTTTGATCAAATTGATAACATATATAACTCTATGGAAGATTTTAGCAATAAGAAGATATTTTGAGATCACTACCTAAATCATACTCCATTAGTGTATCAAGAAAGGCATGAAGGGATTTTCACTATTGGGATTTGATTTAAACATTTCATCATCAACGTATATATTATTGTACTTAATGGTACTTATGAAGATTAAACTCTTTTAATTATAAGTCACAATTACATCATTTCATCTTCTACGTGTCATACTGCAATTTGTCCTCAATAACAATGATATCACATTATATTAAAATTATATTGGACCACTCGTGTGATCCATAGAAATATGATTAGAGTGAGAAGAATTTAAGATAATTGTTTCCTCTAACAAATAGAGGTAATTTAGTAGAGTAATTCTATTTTTTTTAATGGATATGAAAAAATCTAAAAAGATTAATTAAAATGATATAGAGGGAGTAGTAAACATATTCTACGATATTCAGGATTCAAATTTGAGATATTTGATTGAAAGAAAAGCAACTTCATCTGGTGCACCATATCTATTGTGATAGACTGATAGCCCGTTCATTTCTATTCTTTAGGATATAAGAATCGCTTTTTAAAAACTAAATAAATAATTTACTCTTGTCGCATGTCTATATTGTGCCTTCCAACCACAAAAAGAAAAACTTGAACAAGAAGTATTACTTTAGCTTAATTTAATGTTTGTTGATTTCAAATATTATTATCCTTATTAGTATTTAATATTTGATTACTCTCCAAAGCTGTTTTAGGCCCGTTTGGCCATAGATTGTTTAAATAATATTGAGATAAAATTTGACAAATAGTGTTTGTCCATACACTTTGCCATTATTTGGGTCAAATCTCATTATTTGGGATTTTTTTAAACTTAAATTTTACACGAACTTTTATCTTTTACAAAAACACCCTCTATAATTTTTGCTTACATTGTATTACATAATTTTTTACGTTAAGTCCAAAGTAGTAAAGAAATATTTTTGTGAATGTTAAATGATAATATGGTTATTGATGAAAATGATAAACAATCGGCTAGAGATAACAAATTCATGTGTTTTGTCTACTTCACGATGTATGAAATGATGCTTGTTGCACTCACTCCAAATTACCACATTGTTCTACTGTCATGGGCACTATTTGTTATTGTTGTAACAAAGATTCAATTGACTTGTATAATACAATTTATGGTTTTGATGTTTTTAAAACTTATATGTATAAATCATATTTTTCTAAAAAAGTGAAATATATTTCTCAAATATTATGACCAAACACATGGTGATATTTCACCCATATTTTTACCCAAATAATATTTACCAAAAATATTTAAAAATCTATGGCCAAACGCTAACTTAGTCTTTACTAAAGTCTAATTAGGGCTCCATTAATCATGTTGTCTGACACCAAAATGACAATCAAAGTTTTTTCATAGCAAACTAATGGGCCTTCCTTTATAGACTGTCCACACTCTTCATAATTTTTCATTTTGCTTAATTATAATACTCATATTAAAAGGATCATACTCTTAATAATATAGTAACATCTTTGTGATATAGTGATAAAATATCCACAATTATAGAGGATAATTTCTTCACTTTATATACTTTTCATCTAAACATAATTTTTTTTTGTCTTTCATAAAAGTGCTTAGGTCATAGTCAATTTAGACTGTTTATGTATGGGCCAAAGTGTCATTATTAGCAAACCCTCTATAGTATTATAAACTATGTTTCCAACTTTAATTTTAATCAAATTGTTGTAATCATGATATAAATTCAACTAACTAGCTCCTAAATCTATTGGAGCTGATGTTGTCATTATTTTAATTAAACATCACTTCAATTTGCATTTTTTTTTAACCAATAAAATTTGTGTTCATTTGATCCCAAATTGGATTTGACAACAATCTCCATTTTAATTCAACTTTAAACCCCGTCCTATTTTTTTTTATTTTTTTTTAGATATAGAAGCAATAATGTAAAACAAAATAATTCAACAAATCAAATTTCAAAAGCCTAGTCCTAGTCGTTATGTATACTATGTGATTTGTGTATCAATTTGTACAGTGTTATTGTTAACGTGTTAATTATTTTATCTGGGAAATACTTTCGCAAGAATGAAACTCAAAAAAATTGACTGATGCCTGAATCTTATCAGACTTGACATGCCGTATAGAAATTTAATTTCTTTGAAGCACAAAACCATGGACCCCACAATTGATCTTCATTAAATTAATCTAGACACTTACAAAGATCAAAACAATTTTCTAATCTAAAAGACAACTAATGGATTAAGAAGTAAATCGGAATTTAAAGTGAAAAATGGAATATGCTTGTGTTTGGTTTGGGGAATTAAAAGATTTTTTTTTTCCACATCCCACCAACTAATTCAGAATAAATAGCATGAAAGGCAACAAAAAATTTCATTAAAATATTTTTAAAAAATCATAAGTTAAACATTTCACAATCAAATTACCTAACACTTTGAAGATTGTCTTTTTCACATAATATTATGTTGAATATATTCCAATTTACGTGGTGTAATGTTGTTGGTTCTCAATATTATTGATATGATATGATCGATTAGAATAATAATTGAATCATTTTTGTCTAAGGAGATAAGGTTATATTAAGAAGAATTCAAGATGATATGTTATACATTTGTGTTACGTTCAACTTCTTTAATTTCAATAGGTCACTCAAAGAAGAAAATTGATGATGCGACATAAAAGAAATTAAACTTCAAAATCCACTATATATAACATAAGAAGTGACAGAAAAAAATTGAAAATGTGAAGTTAATGTTAAAGGTAAAATAAATAAAAAAAGTTGTTATTTTCTTAATATGCTAAAGTGAAATTTTATTTGTACTATAATAGTGTACAAGTAAAAGTGATCTCAACTAAATATGAGCAATTATGCATGCCAAGTGCCTCTTTTAAGTCATTAATCATCATTACTAATTTCTCATTAGTGAGAAGCAATGTTTTATAAAAAAGGATCAATTAACTTTTGCTTTACTTTGGCAATCCTTTAATGATGGTAATTAGAAGGTGGCAAGCAGCTAATTAAATCTCTCTAGGAAAAAAGTACATTAGACTTAATATCATAACTTGTGCACTAATAATGCATCTTTATGACTACTCAATTAAGATGAAAAAAGAAATAAATTAAAATGCAAAAGAAATTATTCAGAAATTAAATTAATTTTTAAAAGACATACTCAATGACTGAAACCAAAGAATCATTATAACTCAGCTGGGAAGATATTTTATCTTTTTTTATATGATTTTAATTGACATATATTGATTAGTTAATAAATACACCTAAAAAAAATTAGTTTATTTTAAAAAAATGATTATTATTATTTTTTTTAATATTTAACTTTAACTTTTTGTATGACATAATTAAGGTCACAAGATTAAAGAATATTTGGTATATTTGACATAACTTTAATTTAAAATCACAAGATTAAAAAGTATTTTTTTTCTTTTCTTAAATTCAATTCCAAATTAAACTAGGTCATTCTTTTTTAAACCGAAGAAATAATTAATTTGGTAAATATGATAATTCAATATTTGATTTGAGAAGATAATTGATGCATCAAATGAGGTTTGCGAATTGCAATTTGAGAAGATAATTGATGCATCCGATGAGGTTTGCAATGGAGCGATAACTATTTTTTCATCATTATTCAAAAATTTAGAACGATATCTTTATAATTTTTAATGTAAAAATTGTTGAAATCAATATAAATATTTTTTTAAAATGATGTCGAGCTCATGTGGTACTCTTTCTTTCTGACTCCTATTTATATATCTTTCATTTATTATAGTACATGGTTTTGGTATCCAGGAGTTCTATATTAACTTAATTTATTGAATGAAAAAAGTACCTCAAAAAAATATAAATAATACAATCGAACTCTTTTTATTTTGTTGGATATGATAATTAAGTTCAACTATTTTAAATAGGGCAAAAATAGCATCGTATAGGTCTCTAATCTTAGTAAAGTATTTATTAAAAAAATTATATTCAAAACTTAAATTTAAAATTTTTAATAAAATAATATATTGCACTACATTTTTTTAGTGATTTATACTATCGACACGTATATTTAATTTTAATTAATATTATTATTAAGTGACAAAACTACAAAAAGAAAACACATTCCAAATTATCTTTAATTTGATGCGAACATAGAGTGTAGGTATATTTTGTCAATCTTCATCTTTGTACTTTTCCTTAGCAAAAATATAAAAGGGGCCTGTAACCGTATTTGTTTGGATCTCAAAGTATTATTATTTACCTAATCTCGACTTATGTGAAATTATATTGATTTGATATATTCTTTTTGTTACAATTCATATTTCATTTTCATTTGTTACAAAAAAAAAATGAAAGTAGAGAATTTTTTTTAGATCTTTAGCTTGATATTTATAAAATTATCAATTCTTCGCAATTATAAAATTATGACATATGTTTTGAACATACTAAAAATAAAATATGCTCCATTAATCAGGACAAATCGAGTAAGATATTTGGAATTGCTTAAGCAATTGCTATTAAAAAAGCTTTTGAATATACATTTAATAATGAATGAAAAAATGTTGTCAATAAGATTCAGAAATGAATATAAAAGAAATAAGAGCGACACCTAAATATTTGAATGTTCTCGATCATATTTGATCATATATTATATTATGATTTTTGAACAAAATAGCTCATAAATCAATTATGTTTCTATTTCTTTATTGAATGAGATTTTTTCAATGAAATTTTTGACGAAGTGAATTATACATTAGATAAGGGAAAAAACTTACTTGGTGCAAGTGTTTACACCAAGTAAATGTAATCTTAGTAATTTTAATGGTATAAAATAAATAATAAATTTAAACACATGACATGTATATATTGACTTAATATAAATATTCGATACAGATAAATTATAGCCAGAGTGATTTGGATGATTTGGAGAATTTCTTGTAAAAATAATATATAAGTATGAAATAAAATCAAGACAAAAACAGAGAAGGACAATAAAAACAACTTGCATTTATTAAAAATATAATAAATAGAAAAAACATAATGCAATCACAACCATTCATTCCAATATATCATCATCACATGATCCCATTTTTTTTTTTTACATTGCCCAAATACCAGTCAACTAATCCTCTTTTGACTGCTCAAATTTCACATTAAAACTCATTCTAAATACTCAAATCTTACTACTAATAATACTTCTTATAAATAAAAATAAAAAACACTAATAAAACAACCCAATACCAACCCTTAATTAAACACTAATACTGATATAACATATCAGAAGAAGCCATAATTGGCTGATTAACATACATCAAATTCCATGGATTAATCTGAAAATCCTCTTGATAATTATTATTATTAATATTATTATTTGAATTATTGATGTAAGTGAGGATTTCATCAAGAGATTGCAACCTTTGAGTTAATTCCATCATTTGTGCTCTTAAAACAGAGTTCTCTGCTTCAACATTACCATATTGTTGTGTTGTCATATTGATGCTGCTCAGTATGTTGCTGTTTTCTTTCTTTAATTGTGTAACTTGACACATCAAATCATCCAAATGTTTCTGTTTTCTCATTCTTGATCTTCTTGCTGATTCGCGATTCGATTGCATTCTCTTTCTTTTCCTTTCATCGACCACCATTAAAACTTCATCACAAGTTGAATTGTTTGGAATCTGAGATGAATTACCACTAGAAGTAGCCATTTTTTATGTACAGAAGATGAAAAAAGTACTAAGTTTAAGTTTTTTTAAGGTATGCTAAGCAAAATTTGAAAAACTATGGATGAAGATTTTTATTTTTTTTAATATTCTGAGAAAGTGTAAAACCAGTAGAGGAAAGAAACAGAGAAAGATTGAACAAGATGAGTTCTGCGTCTAAGTGATGAACTGATTATATAACCAGAACGAAGGATTTCACTAAGAACTGGAGACATGAATCTGGTACATCAATAAATATTTATATTTAGCATTAATTTTTCACAGATCTTTAATGGGTTTCAGCAAGAAAGAGTAAAAACCCAGAAAACAGAGCAGGAAAATGGAGAAAAGATTGGATCTTTTAGCCACAAAGATTCAAAACCCAGAAGAGAAAAGGTTAGATCTTTGATGGGTTTCAAATCAGAACAGAAAAGGTTGGATCTATAATGGGTTTCAGCAAAAACCCAGAAATCAGAGGTTAAAAGGAACAGAATTTGTGAAAAAAGATTGGATCTTTAATGGATTTTAGCCACAAAGACTAAAAACCCAGAAATCAAAAGGGCTAAAAAAGAGGAGAAAAACAAGAAACAGAACAACAGAAGGAGAAAAACTCAAAAACAGAGTAAGCAAATGGGAAAAGGAGAAGAAGAGGAAGGAATTATCATTGAGTTTGTGGGTTAATTTAAAGGCACAAAAAGGTAAGCAAGGGGAAAAAAAAATCAAGAAAGAAAATAATAAACAAGTGGGTGGGTGGGGTTAGGGGGTAGGGGGATTAGAGGGGTGGGTGGGGAAAAAGTGAAGGAATCTTCAAGGAGAGTTGATTGTATATTTATTTATTTTTAATTGAAAAAATTTGTAAGGTGGAGATAAAAGTTTTTATTTTTGTTTTCATTTTACATTTGATAATGATATTAAAATTTGACTAATTTAAATTTTGTATTATATTAAGCCTCACTTGATAAGAAACGCTCTTCATCGAGATGTTATTTATATATTTAAAATTTAAATTAAAATTTAATAATTAAAAATAAAATAATTTCATCGACTGCACCATATCGTGACGAAGTGGGATGAAAGATGAGACACAAATGTACAATTCCAGCTGTGTGTGTTGTCTATTTATGAAATCAATGAGTGTAAAAGTAGTGCAGAATCTGACGTATTTTAATTTTATTTTACCTAGTTTTCATCACCCCCACACCCCTTGTCTCTTTTTCGTTTTTACTGTTATAAGATTTTACTTACTTTTTTTTTACTTTAACTAACTTTGATGGGTTAAGTGAATGTTACGAGGATAGCGATAAAATTTTATGGTAAATGATAAATATATAGTTATGATTAATTAAAGGTTATTAAAAAGAAAATATTAGTAAGTTGGAACATTAGAGTAACATTTAATTTAGAAGATATTAGTGAAAGAAACATTGGTTGGTATTTATAGAAAATCGTATCTTTGATGGTACTATCATAAAGAAAAAATTCTTTTCTCTCGAGTTGAAATAAATTGAGTTAAAATAGATAAAATTAATAAATAAGTAGATCAATCATTCGTTTAATTTTAAATATATTGAGAATACCAAACAAGTTGAATTTGATTTTATAAACCTTCTCCTTAATATATGGGAAATATAAGTATATGAATTAAATGCAATAAATATTTTTTTTATTAATGATTTACGTCTTTAAATGAATATAAGCATATACGATAGTGAGATTCAACATGAAATTAAATGTCAAATTAATTTCATATTTATTCTCTCAATTTTATTTTATTTAGCCCTTGTTAACGTGATACCTCTTCACCTTAACAAAATATTTATTTTATTATATTAATCTTATTAATTAAGTTTTAACCTATAACTTTTATCAGACATACCCTCGTGTTAACAAAGTGACAGCTTAGCTAAGTAGTAATTGAAAATTTACAGTCGTTAATAAACAACTTCTTTAATTGTATATTAGTCGTTAATACAGTTTGACAAGGACAACCATGGAATAAATTAATACACCCTATTTATTTAATTATTTGAATAACCTTATAGTGCCATAACAATGCAACTGAGAGAATCAAATTATTTTAATACAATTAGAGTTTAGACCGTCATTAGTTGGATTCCTGCAATTATAATATTTTGTTTAAATGCATCAAAGTATTAAAAGGTAAATTAGTGGAATTTGTGTGTCTGGTTGTTTACGTCTATTTTACTGTTGACATTAATTACTTATTTCATTTCTTAAGGAACATGTAAAGTTCAAAATAATATAGATTACAAGTTAACTATATAGTTCGTTCAAGGGATTTGTGTCTTCTAAATTCAAAATTTCATAATTTCGATAAATTTCAATATTAAGGTCTTTAAATATTAAATCGATCAAATTTAAATCGTAAACATACAATTAATGTGTACCTTTTTTTTCTTTTATCTATTCGATTTTAATTTTCGTCTCTCTATTGGATATAAATAAAAACAATAATAGATCAAGGTCACTATACTTTGATATAATTGTAGAATATAATCAAGATAAGAATTTATATTAAGTTCAACAAATACATTAATAAAAATACAAAAAATATAAAAAATAAAAAACGAAACCCCATGTGGGAACTTTTAGAGACCATTCATAACTATTTAAGATTTATGAAGATCAATGAAATAAAAATAGAGAGTCCCACCATTTAGCTATGTTGGTGAAAGGTCCTGTTTATGATGAGAAGTCACGTTATATTAGTTGTTGATGATTAATATTCTTTTAGTTTTAATTTAGCCGTACTAAATTAACTCGACACGATTCATAAAATTTATATAAAATTAAAGAAATAAAAATTTTACTCTCATTAAATTTTAATTCTAAAGATAATGCATTAAAACTTGACACGTCAATAATCAATAAAATATTTATCAACGAGTCATATTTTAATGGAGCGTCTATTAGAAACTAGTAATTTTGTTTATAGTGTTTGAATCGTGTGATCTTAATTAAACGGAGAAAATATATTAGTATAACTTATCAAATTAAAACGTGTCTTTTTATTTGGGGGTAGGGGACCTCCATTTTGCCCTTAGCCCTAAGTCTTAGATGGAAATTTTATTCCTTTTAAATGCTAGTGATACTATGACTTAAAAGTTTGTGGTTGGCTATAAATATTCGTTGTGAATTCCTATTTTACCCTTCAACATTTTTCTTTTCTTTTCAATTTTCCCTCTTAATTTTGGAATTATATTTGATAATATGTCTCATGATTGCATTTCGTTTTCTAAGACAGTTGGTCTTTCTTTGTCATTATAGTAGTTTCAAGTTTAATTACGACCTCAAATGTATTACTAGTAATTTTCATAAATATATATATATTTACGAGATCTTCATTGTTTCCTTTTTTTTCATATTTCAATCGAGGGTTATTCGGAAATAATATTTTTATTTTTATAAAATAGAAAAAAGTTTGCTTATATTCTACTATATCGATATGTTACTTGTGAAATTTCACAAGTTGATGAATGATTATTGATTAATTACGATCATATTTGGTAGAAATTAGAAAATGAACTTCTTTAATTTATATACAAGTCCTTGTTTTATAGGGGATTAGGTAATGCTAAAGCACTTAATTAATGAGGACAAACATGAAAAAGTAATTATATAGTGGGAGTACATACATATAGCTAATTAAGACAAGCAAATATAGGCAAACATATCATTTTACAAATGACTTGAATAACTTAATTAAAACAAAAACTTTGCACTAATTAGAAAGAAACTTAACAACGATTTTTTTGGCATCAAAATTCATATTAAAAGTTAAAGAAGAATATGAAATCGAAACACTAAAAAGCCTAGATACCTAGGTTTTTCAAAGGAATATGCTTCAATCCCTAAGTTTTCTTTTTTGCTTAGCGTTAATTCAGTTTAATATTCCATAATGCCAATTATATATTAGGTGTATAAGCTACAACTACTTGTTAAAGGGGCGGATGTATCATTATCAGTGCGGGATCAATTAAATTTATAATTTTATCATGTAAACAGAGCGAAGGTACATATACTACATACTATTATCGATATGAGATTAATTAAATTTGACTCGTAAACGGTGTAGATATACCATTATCAATACTGGATCATTTGAATCTATACTTTTGATGTAAAACTATAAATTTATTAAAATCATATAAGTAATAGGCATGAACTTATAATTTGTAAAAAATAATTTTGACAGAATTTAAATTTTAGATTCACGTAACCAATTTATTTTTCGATTATTTGCAAAATCCATAAGAAATCTAACATGTAATAACGACTTTGTAAAGAAACTTTACATGATCAAAATATAGTAATCTTCAAATTAGTTTTTGCTCTACTTTTCAAATTATCATATTTTTAGAGTTACCATGAGTAATTTTTTTTACGTTTGTTATAAATAACTCATTCCGATAGCTTAGTATATATAATTTTTAATGATTCACCCATAATAATTATCCACTTTTTGTCGAAATAATTTTGTATATCAATTAAGAAATTGTGTTTAACCATGAAAATAAAAAACTTTCGATTAGAATTTATAACCACCACCTACTTATTTAGACGTTTGGCCAAGAAAAGTTCTCTTTTTCAAATATATTTCCTTCATGAAGTCGACTCATCATAATTTTCGAAAATTTAAAAAATAACAATAATTTTGCATTCCAATTACCCACAAAAAGTTGGGGAAAAAAACTATAATTTATATTCATGAGAAAACATAACTCCAATTTTCAAAATTTTCAACCAAACATAATTATTTCTTTTGAAATGTTTAATCACTAATCCTGATCAAAGAGGGGTGACAGGATGACATGATCAAAGAGGGGTGACAAGATGACAATATGAAAGCATAAGTTATTTATTGAGTTTGATTTGTATATATTACTTCCTTCCACTCATTTTATGTGTCACCATTTCCTTTTTGGTCAGTCCCAAAAAGAATGTCATATTTTCTTATATGATAATTATTTAAATGTATAATTCATTTTTTATCCTTGTTAATCTTACTTAATTTTAGATAAACTCTAATATATTTGTGAGACAAGAGAAAAATAAGTTTATTTTTTTAAAAAAAATTTAGTAAACATTCCAAATCTTCATTATTTTTTTAATACTGTATCTGATTAAAAATATTGTAACATGAGATGAGACGGAGAGAATAATTAATTTCAAATTTAAAACACAAGGGTGGGGGTAGTAATTGCATTTTGTATAACAAGTACAAAATGGTCGGTTTGTGGGGTCATAAAGGACCTACCTGAAAAGATAATAAAAGAGAGAAATATTGGTTTTCAAGTGTACATTTTTTTGCAAATGGACCCCTCAATAGTAACATTAGTATAAATGTGGTACTTATACGGATTTCACATGGGCCTAAAAAGCACTATTTCGTAAATAGGGGGGTCCTAAAAGATATATCATAACTTTTATAAACTTTCACTTTCTTCTCATTATCTATTACTCCGTTCATTTCATTTATTTTATGACACTCTTTGCATATCGAAATTTAAATAATTTTACTTTTAATCATAAATTTTTTATATATTCTTTTAATATTTTAAATTATTAATTATTGTGACTTATAGTACGTTTTACGTAATTTACAAATATATAAATTACATTTCAAAAAATATGAAGATTCTATAAGCAAATATCCTGTCAAAATTGAATTGTTTGACTCTCAAAAAATAAAAAATACCACATAAAATAGACAGAGGAAGTATAATTATTTTGGTTTTGCTTCTTCTCTGCAACTTGAAGCATCTAAGTTACTAACTTTATGTCTTTTCCTTTATTTTTGCATACTCGTCAATAGTGAAATTGTGATGCTACTTTTTGTTTTTTCGAAAATAGTATCTCTGCCTTCACGATATAGCAATAAGGTTCGCTATGTTATACCCTCTCCGAACATCATTTGTTGTTGTTGTTTTGGATGGATGAATTTTTGGTGATAATATTATCTGTATCATGTATTTAGATCATAAATTAAGTTTTGATAAAGTGAATAAAAGTAACAAGAATGTATGTTAGTTTTTTTTCTTTCTCAATGATTCCTGTGACGAAAACTGATGCTCTATTTACAGTTTTAATTAATTAAATATAAATCAGTTTAATCAAATATTATATTAATAATAATGAAATAAATATTTGCCAGAATACAAACCTAAATAAGGTAACAACGTAAAAAACACTTCACACATTCCAAATTTAATATATATGGCAATTACGTCTATATATGTTTGAGAGTTGAGACTCACGTAAGGCATTACGTATGCATCATAAAAAAAAATTAAAAAGGCAACTTAAAAAATAACAAACTTATTTATATTTATTTTTCTAATAATTCGATATCGGAGAATTAACTTAGATATGAAACTCTGAAATTGGTTATAAGTATTTATTCAATGAATTTTTCAACCAACATATCAACTATGAATTGAAATTATTGAATTTTGGAGAACTCTTGGTTTTTTTTTACATCTGGTTCTTCACTTGATTACAAACAAATTAGAAGAATACATCTAATCATGAAATGCAAAAAAAAAAAAAAATTAAGTGAGAAGGCTAAGTTTTTGTTTATAATTTTTTATTTGAATTGCGTTGCATAATTCATTTGAGGTTATTCAAATTAGAACTTGAGATATCTGGTTAAAATGTAGTCTTATCGCTACACCACAACCTTAATTGGTATATGTATATATTTATATTAATTATTATTAATAGTATATAAGTGCTGAGCCCGTGAATTAATGGAAAACACGACCAAAAAATAAATAAATTACAAAACATAAAAAATAAGGGCATAATACATATATTAGACCCTAAACTTGGCTTCAAATTTTAACTTTGACCTCAAACTTTCATAATGCACAAATAGGCACTTTAACTATCCTATCTTTCAATAAATAAACACGCGAATATTTCAATCAAAACCGTGTTACACACATGCTCTGACGTGGAAAAGTAAACCACTCAGTGGCTGCCAACTAATTAAAAAATTTACACGTATTTTTTTAAGCATAATACATAAATTGGACCCTTAACTTGGCTTTAAATTATAACTTTGACCTTTAACTTTGATAGTGCACAAAGAGACACTTTAACTATCCGAAATTTAAACAAAAAAATACGCGAATATTTCAATCAAAACGCGTGTTACACACATGCTCTGACGTGGAAAAGTAAACCACTCAGTTGCTGCCAACTAACTAAAATAAATACACCTAGATTTTAAAAATTATAAAAATAAATTATAATATAGAATAAGGTGGAAGTGAAAATAAATTCATTTTTTAGGTAAAAAAAAATTAGTACCTCTTCTCTTCTCTCTCTTAAAAATTCCTAATCTGAAATTCATGTTCCTTATATTCAAATCAAAGAAAAAATTGTTCAAGATATTTGCTGTAATTTAATTTTCGAGTTATCTATTTTTCTTCCTCAATTTAGTCAAGGTAACAAGATTCAACATTTTACAAACAAGAATTTGCATATTGTTGGTCAAATGTTCAAACTAATATGAGAATCTCTAGAAGAAACTAATGTTTTTATTGCAAAATTATTTCAGAGCAACCCATAAATATGGAAAGACATGAGATTCAATGAACTTCTCCTTCTTTTCTTTAGTTTGAAGTATAGTTGTGCTTTATGTTGTCAAATATTTGACTGAAAAAACAGGGTGCTTTGTGTATTGTGATTGTCATAGTGAAGAGAATTGCAATTA